>VZUI01028072.1:0-12803 GCA_013401135.1 Cettia cetti
GAGGCCGTTCCCTCTGCTCCTGTCCCTGTGCCCTGGGAGCAGAGCCCGACCCCCCCGGCTGTCCCCTCCTGGCAGGGGGCTGGACCATCCAAAAAAATTGCTTCTTTTAAAGGAAATTTTAAAAATTAGAATGAAATTAATTCAATTCTACAAGACCAAAATCCTTTTTTAGCTTAAAACCTGATCTTTTCTACTTTGAATAGATAGTGGTTTGGGTGTTTTTTTTCCCTCTTTCTTTCCTGGTCTTGCATTTTTTGTGAACCACGTAAAATATGGTTTTATGGCAAAGATGGCCCTGTAATGGGTTCATCCTGTTGCTATCTGCCTGAGTCATTGATTTTGTTTGGAACTTCTAAGTGTTCCTGGAACACAAATTAAGAACAATCATTATATTCTGTATCTGTACATTCTCTTCCAGTAAGTTCTTAAAACTTTTAAATCAGGCACAAATATGCATAACACCTAACACAGAGAGCCTGATATCAGTTAATTTCTGCTTTAACAAAAGAAATAACCAGCAGCAGTAACCAGCTGCTTTATAACCTGTCATTTGGGCGCAGCAGAAAACTGAAAAGTCAACAACTTATCCAAAGGTAGAACTTCTAATTTATAAAATAATGAATTAGCAGCAACAGAGCGTTTTCAGTCTGTTGTATTGGCTGTCACCTCAGTCTTCCCTTTGTGCTTAGAATTTGAGACTTTATATGGGAGGTTGGAATGCTTAAAGGAAATATCTTTGAATTAATTGTGCCCTAGAACAACTGCTGTGGAAGTGTAAAGCCTGAGAATTAAAATAGTGAAAATCACCTTGGTGGAATCAAACAGAAGCCATAAAAAACCCCTTTAAGTTACACAATTTGCCTTACAGGAGTTTGTATGTGTATGTATAAAAACTGAGATATTTTTTGGTCTCAGAGTCTTGATGAGTTCTGCATTTCACCAAGAGAAATGAATTCCTAAGTGTACAATGTCCTGCTCCATTTCTAGGGGAAATGCTGAAGTGGCAGATGTCACTCTGTTCCTTAAATCTTCACAGTCAGTGGCCTTTTTTTCATTCAAACTCCTACATTGCTGCATATTCAGAGCTCTTAAGATGTGAATGTTGGCTTTTGAAAGGATTTTTATGTATGTAAGTATATACACATTTAGTAAAAACTAGATAAAATATTATGTAAATCGTATTATCTCAAGGGGGAGATGAAAGCAATTGGAGACTGCAACATGTCACTCCAGAAAAACTTTTTGTTCAAAGAAATACTTCTATTATTAGTTCAAAATTAACTCAGAAGTGAGCATTGCTTTGAGGAAAGGCTACATGGACTTTGACATGATGCAGCAGAGCATCAAAACAGTCACAGTAATGACTTGTGATGTTGTGGGTGTTAACAGAACTATCTCCTCTTAAGCAGATCTTTCAAATACAGTGGGTTTTTTTGGTTTTTCTTTTTTTTTTTTTTTTTTTTTTTTTTTTTTTTTTTACAATTATAGAATAGACTTATAACTGAAAAGTAGTTCAAGAGAAACAAAGTGAGACTGAGTCTATCTCTGCAGTGATCAAAAGGTTTAGCATTCTACAGCAGTCATTTTACCTGCTGGAATAAAAGTAAGGAAAAACTCTGTAGAATGACTGAAATTGATTTTGCTGGCTATTAACAACTTTAAAAATGGAATCATGACACAAAGTTCATTTCTTCTTGCTTCTCATTTTCAAACGAAGTACTGTAATTTCTGTCAAGGTGGGAGGAGTTTTTAGGAACTGCTTTGGAATGGGCAAGCTCCAGTTTGGTTGGGGGTGTACATGGAAGTGTCCTGGTTCTACCCCTCTTCCTGCTGCTGTAACTTTGTGCTGCCACCCTGACTTCTCCAAACGACAGGGAACTGGAAATCCTCCACTGAGCCGTGGCTGGGTTGATTCCAGAGTCGTTGAACTTGCAGGAGTTTTCTCATCTCCGCCGTTCCCACGCTGCCTGTTGGGGTTAGGCTCATTTGTTAGAGGCTGCTGTGGTGCCTGCTAAGCTCAGCCCTGGATCAATGTGCTAAACAATGAGCAATCAGCAGCAAATTAATGGGCTGTGCCCAGAGAGTTTCCAACCCAAGTGCTGCAAGTGCATAACTTGTCTGGTGTTAAACGTGCCCTGCAGAAAGTGGCAGAGCCGGGCAGATGATGACAGGAGTTGTACATCAGCCATGCACAGGAGCCCATCTGTCTCCAGGAGCCCCCTCAGGCTCACGATTGGCTGCAGGCTGGCACAAAGCCTGGCATCCCTGCCCTTCCTTTATCCTCTTTCAGAGGCTCCAGCCCAACTGGAACTCCTGACCTGACATAGTTGTTGTGTTCTTCTGCTGCTCCTCTTGAAAGGCGTTCTGTAACGAAGCCGCTCGCAGAGCAATGGTTTTGATGTAGTGAATCAGAGAATTGCAGAAAAAGACAAAATCATCCCTGTTAGTTCAAAGAGTGTGCCAAAAGAACAGCTTCAGCTCCAGGTGCACAGAAGCCTTGCTGCCTCACAGCCACTTTGACTTTCATTAGTTTATTGATTGCTTCCAACTGTTGCAGAAACAGTCGAGGCTCCGGCATTGTGAAATGGCTCTTTGATTGCTGACAATTTAGGAATTCTGGTGGCTAGCAAAATCAGCAGCCCTAAATTGAGAGTTTTTGCTGTATTATTCAGGGAGGAGGGGGCTCTAAGGTGAATATGTACAGGCTTTGGCCACACACACGTTTGGCCCCTGCTGTGTGCCACTGTTGTTGCTGCAGGCACTTTCTGCTCGGGTGGAGTTACTGAAAGGAGAAAACTGGCACTGGGAGAGAACCTGACTGCCACAGGCTTCATTAACACCTGGAATATTTTCATAGGAGGTGGTGAACCAACCCCCCTTCCATTCAGAAGGTGGAGGTACACTGAGATATTCTGTCTCACTGCTTATATAAAGTTTTTGTCCTTCTCTAGAAAGGGGTTAGATGTACACTCAGCACCTGTTTGGAACCCAAGTGATGACCAGGCTGCATATGTGTACAGTTGGAAAGTTATAGCAGCAGTGCAAAGCCAGAATTTAGGTTTTTATGCCCTTGCCTGTCAATAAAAGCATTGACAGAAGCTAAAATAATTTCTATAGCATAGAGGAGTGTTCTGCAGATTCCCCTGGAGCTGTGGAGGAGCTGTGGAGGAGCTGAGGCACCAGAGCCAGCTTCTCTGCACTAAAGTGCTTTGCCCAAGCAAAAACAAGGGCAAGCAAGAAGCCAAGCTCAGGAGTCTCCTAAAAGCAGGGCTTTATGCTGGGTCAAGGAACTCTGGGGAGCCTTGTTAATGTCAGGATTAGCAAGGGAAACTGCAAATGATGGAGGGATATAAAAATTGAAGATTGCAACTTAGGTGCCCATTCCTCTCTGCTCGGTGTAGTCTGAGGCTGGGAATCTGAGCCTTTCTGAGTGGCAGCTTCAGAACTGCTGTTACAGACCTGTAATTGGTTTTCCTTCCCTTAAAATGCCTGCAGACTTTCCTTGGACATGGATA
The DNA here is from genome assembly GCA_013401135.1 of Cettia cetti. NCBI lineage: Eukaryota > Metazoa > Chordata > Aves > Passeriformes > Sylviidae > Cettia > Cettia cetti. Next base: position 3,516 of record VZUI01028072.1, read on the forward strand.
GATTTTCTGCAGGTCATAAGCATATTTTAAAACCAGTAAAATGGAATTTTTTTTTTCTTTTTTCCCATGGCTGCTTAGATTATTTTTTTTTTCTCTATGTCTAAGGCCATTCTATGCACTAAAATTTTACTAAAGGTGGTTTGCTCTTCTACTTGCAAATTTCAGGCTTCACATTGGTTGGCAAGAAAGTCTTGGAGAGGATATTACAAGTGAGTAAAAGAGAGTGACCATCTCTGTGCCAGGATTCACTTCAGGAGTTTGTGAAATACCTGGAACAATAATCCCAGTCTGATCTGGGACAGTTTCTAAATACTTTTACAGTAAAAATACTTATTAAGTGATTTCTCCCAGTGCAGACTCCTCCCATTCCCTTTTGTATCCAGGTGCAGGAGCTCGTGCTGCAGGTCAGAGATGTTTCTCTCCCACATTAACTCGGGGCCAGCCTGAGAACTCCAGAGAGCCTTGCCATAAATACTTTAAACTTTGCTGCCTCACTCAGGGTTCTGAATGAGACTAAAGAGAGCTTCCAACAGCCAACACAACCCTCTTTATGTGATTTGACTTCCCCACAGAATGCAAACATGCTTCCTAATTACAGCAAATGCTGTGAATAGGCCATTGTTATACATGTTTCTAGGAGGCTGTTCTGCTGGAAAATAATAAAAGGCCACTTGAAAACAGGTACCAACAAATGAATATAGAATGGTGTATTAAGTAGCCCACAGCAAATGCTAAGTAAGTATAATAAATCCTACGTTGTGGTGAAACCTGTAGTGTTTGGTGTTGGTGGCAAAGCCCTAAGGAGAGGAGTTTGGGAGCTGCTAGGATGGCAAATGTTGGAAGGACTGAGCTTAGCCTGCCACAGGGTCAGCAGTGTGCAGACCCGTGCTGGCATCCCCTCCTGGGCTGGAAATGCCTGGAAGCTGGGATTGTGTCCCAGGCTGTCCAAGCTTGGTCTCTGCTGGGCCAGCCCTGTCTGCAGTGCATGGGCTGATTTCCTGTGACCTGTGCCAGTGTGAAACCTCTGGACATCCTGCACACAGGAGAGTGGGCATGTAGATTTATGTTTTATACAGAATTTTTATTTCCATGTGCCATTTACACAGCGGGTGTGTTTGGGGGGCCATTGCACCATCACTGCTGTGTGAGAGGGCTCCTTGCTCTTCTCATCTCAGTCCTCCAGAGCAACAATCTGTGTGCCAGGCTGGGGCTCTGGGCTCACTGAGATGCACCAAAGGAGTCCAAAAGATCTGAACAGACACGTTCTGACAGTCTCACTCTGTGAAGCCTGAAGCCCCACCTATGTCTCTTTTTTTTTTTTTTTTTTTTTAAGTTTCTAAATAATTAAATACTGCAGGGGATAAAAAAAAAAACAACCTTAAGGGAAATCAAGACAACAACATTTAGCTCATTACAACTTACCCTTTTCTCTGTCTGGGTATAAAGAACAGGAGAAGGGGAACAGGGATTTCAGTTTGCTTAGTGCAAAGCATGAATACTCACCTGATCTTTTTTGCTGGAAACTTTTTGTTTGTGTGTATGTGTATGTGTATGTACATGCCAGACAGGGTGCCCAGAGCAGCTGTGGCTGCCTCTGGATCCCTGGCAGTGTCCAAGGCCGGGTTGGACACTGGGGCAGCCTGGTCAGGGGGGTTGGAATGAGATGATCTTTGAGGTCACTTCCAGCCCAAAACCATTCATTCAAAGCACGAATACTCACCTGATTTTTTCCTGTGCTGCTGGAAACTTTTTGAAGACAATCTCTCCCTGCTCCCCATGTGCAGAGACAGATCCTCTGTGTCTGGGAGCCTCAGCCTTGGCAGGGAGTTTCTGATCCTTCTGCCCAAGGACTGGGAGCCTTCAATCTGCAGCAGCTGCACTGGTGCTGCTGTCCCTGGGAGCACAGGGAGCCTGAGCTCCTGTCTGCTCAGAGCACTGGTACAGCACACACCACAAACGGCCTCTTCCCCTCCCTTTGGAAGGAGTCTCTGGCAAGGAAAAAGGGATGGCTTTTGCTATTTTCCCCTCTCATTTTGGGATCTTGTCATCTATGTCAAGATCTTTCTGCAGTATCAGAAATTTGTTTGGGTTTAGTGGGGATGAAATGTGTACAAATAGAGGAATTTACACTCATGTTTCATCACTGAAGCACTTCCTCCCCTTAGGTCTTTTAATAGAGTTTGACCTATTTATACAACAGCAACAAAAACTTTTATAAAGGGCTGAAAAGAGTTTTTAAAAATATTTCAGCCATCTTTATTATTTCTTTTAGAATAGCTGTGTTTTTTGGGAAGGACATCCTTCTTGATAATCCCTCAGAAGATGTAACAATTATCTTGGAAAAGCAGAAGAATAACACAGAGTTGAGGTTTTGGTGAGTAAATTTGATGTCACCCACTTAGAGTCAAATCAAGATAAACAAAGATGAATTATTCAGGCCAAAGCTGTCCTTTCTGTCTCTGGCAAGAGTGAAACACAGGCTCAGCTTCTACTCTGGGACCAGACAGACTTGTATTGTCACTGTTAATTCTGATGGAGCTTTGTTAGTCCCTGGGCTGCAGTGAAAGCCAAGTGAGATTGCAGCTAAGCTGGCATTACTAAGTGGGAGGAAAACCAACCTAGAGTGGAAAAGAAGAGGAATAATTAAGGAAAATTACATAAAAGAGAGGGTGACAGGGGTTAATAGCTCATATTTCAAATTTGAGAAATAACCACATCTGGAAATATCCGGTGAATTCAAGATACCTTGCTGGGAAACAAGTCTGCAGTGTCAGGACTTTGTGCTGCAATGCCTGCCTGAGTTCACTTTTTATATTTCTTGTTGTGCTTTTCAGATAAGCAGTGTCTCCCAAAAGACTTTTCCAGTATTGAGCCAATTGGAGGTTTTTTGGTGTTTTTCTTTTGAGCTTCTCTCCCAGTTTCAAAAACATTTCAGCCCCTTTGCTTTGCACCACCTGATTTTACAAAGTGCCTTTCATTCCTCCTACTCTTCCAGTCATACAAGTGAATTTGGCTCAGTCTGAATGTGTTTAATTTGCATTAACTCTCACACCAATTTGTGTGACAGGCCAAATGAGATAATAGGACTGTTTGGAAGTGTAGGCATCTGATTGGCAGCTCTGGATGCTGGGCTGCAGCCTCTCCACCGGTGTTCTGGGAGGCTGGGTAGGAACTGTGGTGCTCCCTGGTGCTTTCTGAAACACAGAGCAGGATGCAATTTGGGGTTATCCAACAGCAGGAATAATGCAGGGGGTTTATAGTGTGAAAAACGAGGTTCACTCTCCTGATAAATTTTAAAAAGTTTAATAAAGGACAATAGGAGATAAAGACAATAAAGCCAAGTTTTTAAGGGCTGGGTGCTTGGCATTCAGCCAAGAGCACACCTGCTATTTCAGAGACACCCTTTATATACCTTTTCTATTGCATTAGCCTATTGCATATTCATCGACCATTGTGCAGATTTAAACTTTTCCCCAAACCAGTTTACATGTTCCAGGGTCTGTTTAGCATGGCTCCTCCTCAGGTCTGCCTTTTTAGAGCATGTGCATTACCTGGCTGTGGTTTTAGTCCTTATTATCAGCTCCATCTTGGGTTTTGGTGACACTTTCTACAGACAGGAGGTGCTGATAGTTGGCAGGGCAGCAGCAGGGTCCTCATCGTGTGTTCACTGGATCTCATCCCAACCAAGCAGGCAGTTCAACTACAAGCATAATTATATCAGCTATTTTACTATTATTTCTAAGTTTAGTCAATAGCAGAAATAAAAACTTGACCTTTATAGCAAAGTTACTTAAACTTTGCTATTATACCTATTATACCTATAGCATCCATTTCAATATTTGTGAAAAGCCAATATTATAATATGTATTTATAACTATCAGAAGGCTGGACAGGGACTTTTCCTAAGGGAATGCAGTGATAGAACCAGGGGGAAGGAGCTTAAACTGAAGGACACTGGGTTTAGATGGGATCTTGGACAGGAATTGTTCCCTGGCAGGGTGGGCAGGCCCTGGCACAGGGTGCCCAGAGCAGCTGTGGCTGCCCCTGGATCCCTGGCAGTGCCCAAGGGCAGGTTGGACACTGGGGCTGGAGCAGCCTGGGACAGTGGGAGGTGTCCCTGCCATGGCTGGGGTGGAACAGGGTGATCTTTAAGGCCCTTTCAATCCAAACCACCCAGTGATTCCATAATTCTGATTACACTGATCATAGAAAACATCCAGGATGGTGAATGCCAACATTTCTGGCTACTGCAAGAGGTAACACTCAAAAAGAGACCTGCATAAACTCTGGGGCTTGGAGCAGCCTGGCCAGGGGGTTTGGAAGGAGATGATCTTTGAGGTCACTTCCAACCCAAACCATGCTGTGGTTCTATTGTGTGTGGAAATTTTGAACTGATGTGTCAGTGGAAAGGAGATTGACCTCATAATGCATCAAGTCAAAATTCAAGACTTTCATTTAGTTCAGATTCCTTCACCAGCAGAAGGAGATGTACCTAAAATATTTTACCCCCAGCTGCAAGCTGAAATCCAGCTTATATGATGGCACTTTGTTTACTGACAACCTTTAAGGTGTGTGAATGAAAAGCCATGGTCTCTTTCCCTCTAGGGGAGAAATTTCAGTGCCATCTTATCCCTTTATTAAAGTAAATTCTGCTGGTCTCAGCTCACTTCCTAGTGACTCTATTCCCTATTAGATATTACTGTATTAAAAAAAAAAAAAAAAAAAAAGGACAATTTGACAGCATCTGATAGTAAGAGTCCTTGGAATTGAATTAGCTCCCCTGTCAGGATTGAGGTCATTGCTGGGACAATGTAACAAAATAATTTTGTTCAGTGGCCTTTCACAGCAGCTGCATCCCAGAGCAAAAAAGTGCCTGTGCTTTGTTTTAGTGATGTCAGGATTGTCAGAGCAGAGAGGCACCCAACAGTGGAGCAAGAAAAGTTATCTATAATGAGAATTAACTACTCCAAGGTTTGTTTTCAGCGTGGGGGAAGTCTGACCTGGTCTGGAGGAAGATGGGGTTTGTGTTTTGCAATTCTGTGATTGGAAATGACACCAGAATTACTCTGATTTATTCTTCACTTCCATAAATTATCCTGGGGCTTTATTTCTCTCCCTCTGCCCTCTGTTTTCCATTGGGTTAGACTCAGAATTAAATAGAAAATACTCTTAGGGTAACATGCCTCACAGGACAAGGCAGAAACCTTCTGTGCCCTAAGAATTAGATACTGAAGGGAGCAAGCAGCTGAAATGTGTTAGCCAGCCAGCTCTGGCTCCCACACAAGGTCCATTCCGTGTTCACCTTTCATCTTGGGCTTTTTTGTGGCCCTTTTTTTAAACCTACTCACATTTGTTAACACCAGAAGAATCTATGATTTTGTGGAGGACCTTACAAGCTGTCTTACCTAAACAGCTCCCAGTGATTTGTAGCTGAAGAGGATTTTTATCTTTCAGCACTCTTGACCTAATGCATTCTGCCCTCCTGCTCTTATCAATATGCCAAAGAAAACGATTCAGAATTTCAAAATAATAACTGTTGCATTTCTTTTTATTCTGCTTTCTTCTTGATCCAACTTGCAAAAGAAAAAGCACCAAATAAAAGAATCCCTAAACATGGGACTAACCTGCTGTGCTTAGGTGTTCTAGGCATGTTCTATGTAGTGATTTAACTGTTCTTTCCCTAATTAATATTTTACTACTCATATGTAGAACTTTTACCGTCTATTTGATATACATGGAATAAAACTTTTATTCCACATTATCCACAAAGCAAAAAAAATGACATGTTCTTGCATACTATTCAGAAGTGAAGCAGAGCTGGTAAAAAGCAAAGAATAAAAAATGGTAAGTAATGCACTAAAATTTCAAAATGAGTGGGGGTTTTTGAGCCTGGTAAGAAACACTTACTAGGGTGAAATTTGTAACCTAAAATTGAACATTTTTCTGGTCTGTGCTGTGCTATCAAAGTGTCAAATGGAAAGATTTATGAAATATTTACCTCACAAAGAAAATGCTTTTCTGGGAGATGCTTAATTTAAAAAAAACCCCTTCCTGGTGGTGAAACACAAGCCAGACAATACCAACCTGGCACTGCAGTCACTGGGATGTTGCAGTGAAGCTGCTGTTATAATTAGCTGCTTGATTGATTTCAGACAAGTATTTTTGCTACAAACCTAAAAATTCTTATTGCTCTCAAAACATGCAAAAATCCCAGTCTCCACTGATACTTGAATTCCCCCCTGTCCATTTATACCTATATCAAGGCAATAATGCAGCCCTGGATTTAGTTCTAAGCCTTGTTCTTTTAATCTCCTTCCAGAGAGCATTGAGAGAATAAAGCACTAGGCAGTGTTTGATTATGTCCTGCAGCAGGAGCTGTGCCCTGGGCCAGGGAGGGTTATTTCCCTCACATCAGCAGTGCAGGGGCTCTCTGTCTGCTCTGTGAGCCACTTGCTGGGGATCTGCAGTGACAATTCAAACACAGCACCAGGAAAACACTCTGGGAAAAAAAAAAAAAGTGACAGCATCACTAGCCCTGGCATGAAAAGAGGGAGTGGTGCTTTCTCACTTTTTGGGGTTTTTCATCACACTTTGAAGGCCTGCGTGGTTACAAGGACTGGGGGAACAGCATCAGAGCATCCACTCAGCTTAACTGAAACCCTCTGACCTGCAGGGTTTGCTGCTGGGCCTGGCCTATGTGAGACTGACTTCAGCTACTCCCTTTGGGTTGTTGTCAACTGGAGTGTTCAGGCTGCACTTTGTACTTTTAATATTTAAAAGTAAGTACTTTTGCATTGAGAAACACTGAGCAGTCCCCTGCTGTTCCTGTGTTAGCAGGAATACATTTCATATCAATTTACTTCAAGACAAAAGTTGTGTTAGTTTGTTCAGAGTTAGCCCTCTTCCAGTTCAGTTGCTAGTGGAAGGCAGCTTTCTCTCAACTCGTTTATGCCACAAGAAGTTGATAGAAAGCTATTTGTGGGAGTGGGGGAAATTCCAGATAATTTAAATCATCTTAATGAGAGAGGAAAGGGAGCTGCAACTTCCATTTTGTCTTTAAAGCTATAAGGTAGAGGTTAAAGTGCTAAGAACAAGTTTCAAATAAGAAGAATAGTTATGAACTTGATGAATTAATTAGGGTCAAAAATTAAACTATGACTGCAATTCTGTACCTCTGAGTCATTTGAATATACTCGGAATGGCAGTGAATAAAAATACTCAGACTTACCCAAGCTAAAAATGTCATCATTTTTTGGCTGACATAGGGAATATAGCTTAAAATCCTGTATGTCATTGAAATGCCAGAAATGTCTGATAATTCACAGGAAAATTAAGGCATTTATAATGACAGAGCTGTTTTATCAGTGTGATGATGAGAATTGAACCTAAGCCCAGGCATCAAAGCAGTTCAGCAGCTCACAGCTCCATTTGTACTCCTCGTTCCAGTTCTCCTAATCACAGCTGCTCGGGGACTCGGGCTGGGACCCATCCTTGTCACTTCTGCAGGAAACCCAGGCATCCTTGAGCAGCTCCTCTGCAGCTCTGGGCTCTTTGGGTTCTGCCCTCCTTTGGCAGATACTCGTGACAGGTTTGCAGTGATTTTTGACTCCGCGCTCCAATTTCTCTGCGTGCTGAGGTGTCCTGGGACCAAGGCAAGATGTGTTCTATTCCCATCTGTGCAAACTGCTTGGGGAGGTGGGTTTGTTTTTATTTATCTCTTCTAGGACCTATTCCTCATAACTCCAGGGGGAGGGGTGGGTGTATTCTGTGAATGGGCAGCTGTTACAACCACCTGGGACAGGGTTCTCTATCCCTTCCAGGACCCATCCTCCCTGCAGGGGATATCTGCTGTTCATGGGCAGCTGCTAAAGCAGCTGGGGCAGTTCTTCCTCCCTTCCAGGACCCATCCTCCCTGGAGGGGATATCTGCTGCTCAGGGGCCAGCCAGGCTCACTGCAGGGCTCAGACAATTCCATCAGCCCATGGGAGAGGCTGCAGCCAGGGGAGGAGCCCAGCATTCCTGCCTGGATCCAGGCTGGGATTGAGAGCAGCAGCACAGCCTGTGTGCACTGCATTCCCAGAGGAGACTGGAGCCATCCCAGCACCACTGGAGCTTCAGAGGGAAACTGCACCAGCTACAGGATCATCTCTGCTCCAACAGAGCCACAGCTGGCACTGCAGGAGGGCTGGATTGGGCTGCTGCCAACACCCTGACCAACAACAGGGTGTCAGGTTGTGCTCTGACTCTGACAGTGGTTTCTTTTTTTGTTCATTTGCTTTCTTATACTGCTACGTTTTTAATATTCCTAGTAAAGAACTGTTATTCCTATTCCCATATCTTTGTCTGAAATCCCCTTATTTTCAAAACTGTAATAATTCACATTTTCCATTCCAAGGGAGGCTCCAGCTTTTCCCTGGCAGACACCTGTCTTTCCAAACTAAGACAATTTGCTCTCAGCGCTCTCAGCTTTTCCCCTGCTTTGTCCCTGTGTCCTGTGGGGAGCTCCCCAGCAGCAGCTGCTCTTTGAACACACACACGCTGCACTCCCCTGGCTGTGCTGCAGCCCCAAGATTGTGCAGGAGTTTTCAGATGCTGCAACTGCATTTCTCTTTAAGTATCTCGGGTTTTTTGGCTGCAGGCCCTGTTGTTTAACAGTCAGGTTCCCCTGGGCAGGTGATATCCTGGTTAGGCTCCAGATGATTGGGGCTGGGTTATGTGAATAGACATGGGGTGTCGTGGTGCCTGCTCATTCCTCCCTCAGCCCTATGGACTCTGAAATGTGGGCACACCAGAGACCATCCCATCCCCTCACCTGTTGGCTCTCCAACCTTCAAAACCAGCCAGGAAAGCCTCACTTGAAAGCACAGAGTACATTCATTTGCTCAAGGTCTTTTGTTGCTTTTTGGGTTTTTGAGAAGTCACTTATTTAGGAGCACTAATGTACTGTTAAGGTAATAAGAGACAAAAGAAACTAATGATTAGTCTGCTTTCTACAGGAACTCAGGGAAAACAACCAAAATGAAGATAAAGTTCTGCTAGCATTACTAATAATACACTTGAAAATGTTTTCCTTCAGCCTGTCTTTTCTTCTATTGACTAAGAAGCTGAGTTAATAGGTTTGTTCACTTAAGACATATATGTGGGCTTTTAATACATGCTGGTTGTTCCTCCTATTATTTTTTCCATGATGTACCAATCAATTTTCAGAGCTGGGCTTTTTTTTTTTTTTTTTTTTTTTTTTTTTTTTTTTTTTTTTTTTTTTTTTTTTTTTTTTTTTTTTTTTTTTTT
>VZUI01028078.1:0-39410 GCA_013401135.1 Cettia cetti
GATATGGATATGGATATGGATATGGATATGGATATGGATATGGATATGGATATGGATATGGATATGGATATGGATATGTACCAACTATCTCTTTGAAACATGATGGTATAAGTATCTCAGTATCTGACACAACTGCTGTGTCATGTGTTTCCTAAAACTCTAGTAGTGAAGAACAGCATGGACCTTTTAACCCAGTTTCCCACTACTGTTCCCAAACTGAAGCAAGTGGTTCATCTTTATGCAGAGCATAGTATCATTGCATAACCTGGTATTAGGTTTCTTTCAGGTCTCCAGTCCCCAGTGCTTGAAAATTTCCCTCCAGAAAGGAAAAGTCACTACTTCCTACTAAGCAAATTAGAAAAATAGTTTACTTTTAAATGGTGCTATTGTCCCTGCTTCTGAAAGTAGAAAGCAACCTTAGAGTGAGAAAAGCACATTACAATTGTCCAAATACAACACCTTAGAAACCACAGTGGGGAGTCAGGGAAATTAAAAGAGCCACAAGAATGCCCTTGCTGAGGGCTACGTCTCCCTCTATCTATTCAGAAAGAGCTGTTCCAAAACCAGGCAGAATGACTGGAATTCAGAGAAGACTTTCATGACACTTTTACCTTGTTAGTTAAATAGATCTATGAATTCACACTGGTACCACTACCCTTGGGCTGTGGCAGCCCTGGGATTTCTAGGAAAGGTAGTAAAGCCCAAAGATGTAGTGTATAATTTTTACCTAAATTTCTCAGGACTGGAGGGAAGGGGACATCTTCTGCAATGCATTTTCTTTTTTTTTTTTTTTTTTTTTTTTTTTTTTTTTTTTTTTTTTTTTTTTGTGTGTGTGGGAGCCCAGAAGGGTATGTGATAAGGGATCTAGTTGCAGGGCTTGGCAGTGAAGCAGAAATAAAGACAGCAGTTTTGGTGGTAATTCTTGTTCACTTAGCCAGATAATGTTTCCATGATTCTTTACAACTACTTCCCTTTTCATGCCGTTGAGATTTTCTAGTCTCTGATGCTACTTTTCTTTCAAAGTAAGGATGTAACAAGTACCTTCTATATTTCCCATAAGCGAAGGAGACAGGGCTACAGAACTGGTTATTTACTCACCAAATGGAGAAGGACAAAGATTTATGTGCACTTTTCTTTGTGTGATAACTGGAGAGGGCATATCCAGTCTGCAGCGGTTTCTGTATTAATATGCCCCAAAGCTACCTTTTTTAGACTTCATCAATTTAGCCTTCCTTATCCCCTCCTCTCATTTCAGTGCCTGAAAGTAAGACTTGTTTTTGAAAATAATCTTCTGTTCTACTCTATTTTTTCATTCAATCTGTGTAACCCCAGTAATATCAGAAATTTAACTTAATTTTCTGTTAGTCCTAAACTCAGTGCATCACGAGTTTCTTGATTTGGGATGGATGCATTTCTCGCCACTTAATTGATGTCTCAGTAACAGCATTTTTCATCCTCTGCATCAAAGATTTCTCCTCTGTTTCTCATTTTTGTTTCTCATAAGCCCTAAAGTTTCCATCCATTAAAAAATAATAAAAAAAAACCAGAATCAAAGAGTCACAGAATCATATAGGTTGGGAAATCTCTGAGATCACTGAGTTCAACCTTTGATCACCACTTTGTCAACCAGATCATGGCACTACGTGCCAAGTCCAGTCACTTCCTGAACACCCCCAAGGATGGTGACCTCACCACCCACCTGAGCAGCTCATTCCAAACTTTAACAACCCTTTCCAGGAAGAAGTCATTCCTGATGTCCATCCTGAACCTTCTCTGGCACAACTTGAGGCTATGTTCTCTCACTCTAAGCGGTATTAAGTGTCTCTGTTGTTTTCCTCCTCCTTCGTGACTATGTTCCCCTCTGCTTCCAACAAAGATGGAGATTTTCCTTGGCCTTCATTTTGTTGTTAACATAATTATAAAAGCACTTATCTTTCACAGCAGTGCCCAGATTAGATTCTAGTTTAACTTCCACCTTTCTAATTTTCTTTCTACATGATCCAATGACATCCTTATGCTCTTCCTGAGCTGCCTGCCCCTTCTTCCAAAAATCATAAACCCTCGTTTTTTCCCAAGTTCCTGTGAGAGTTCCCTGTTCAGCCAGGCTTCCCCAGTAGCTCCTGTTTCAGCACATAGGGCCGGCCTGCTCCTGCACCTTTAAATCCTAACTTTTTAATAGTCCCATCTTAATGTATAAGCTTCTAAAATTTACAGACAATTTCATTTTCATTCTTAACTCTTTCAGTCAAGAAAATTGTTGGTCATCTGTGTAAGAGAATCAATGTTATGTTATATTATTAATCAATGTGTACTAAATAACTGAGAACTCAACCTCTAGGTAAAATGAGACTGCATGAGCTAGCTGCTAAGTCATTTTCTTGTACAAGGTTAAGGTAAGTACACTCTTTCCTAGACATGGCAGTAGAGTTAAAAGTTGAGGTGTTGTTTTAAGACAGACTGCTAAACAAGGCTAATTTTGAAAGATAGGACGTGTCAGAATGTGAAATGACTGCTAGCATAACCAAAATGGGGCTCAGCTTACAGATACAATAGTTTCCAGTGGCTTTCAATGCCATTTCAGCATAAAACTGATCCTGTCTTTTTCCTTTAACTTTCACATTTTCAGCTGTTTAATCTCTGCAGAGGAAGATTCCCCAAGAGTGTGTGTCTGTTTAAAAAGTTCTCATCCAGAGTTTTTCAAATTACAAACTATTCTATCATTGAATTAAGCATATATATATATCAAATATGCTGAAATAACAAAAAATAACATAACTGTACATTGAAATGTTTGTAAAAAGCAATGTAAGTTTTCCTTTCAAAGTGAAAAATATGCCATTACAGTATCTTTATTCACAAGAAAATTATTTCATATATAAATGGATGTTATCAAGAAATGTTCAGGCAATCGCATTGCTTTATTGGCTGAACACCCCTAAGCACATTATAATTTAGGTCTTAAGGTTTAATTAGCAGAATACAGTTTGGGCAAATGAACAGCATGGAGGTGCCAAAACATGAAATCCTAAAAATAGGAACCCATAAATCTTCCTGCTGAGGTGCACATATGCAGCCGTACAGTATCTGATGGATTGAAAACTCTGCCTGAGAACAGCATTAAGATTCGCAGCAGCAGAGGAACTCAACCGAACAAATTTCATAGGGCAGCAGGAATTTATCATGTTTGTTCTGTCAATGTAACTCACATCTCACTCGCCAAACCCCATAAAGGAGTGCAGGAAGCAAAGAGAGAAAGGCAGAGGAGAGGAAATAGAGTGATATCAAACAGGGATTTTTTAAAGAGATTTATACATAAGCTACTTTGAGACTACATTGCTTCTCTATAAAGAAAGAAAATGTAAAATAAAAGAACCATTAACTAGTATATTGTTTTTATTTTGCATTATGTTTCATGACATAGTGCTTTTTGAGGTGCTCTGTCAAAATACCAATTCCCAAACCTTTTCAAAGGAGTGCATACAGTATTTTCACTTGAAGAAAAGTAGATCATAAACACATAAGGTGCTGTCCTACAGCAATCACTTTAACAGTTCTTAGGACAGTAGCCAACAGAAATGTTTTCTTCAGAAAGAAAGATATAAAATGAGCCTATCCAATCTTTCCTGTTCTTGTTTGGCCTTTGTTTGAATCATGGAGCCTAAAAAACTGTCTTCCTTTCTGGATAGAATAGATTGCCTCTGTGTGACTGGCAAGTAGAGTATGAAAAATCATACCTTGTTTGGCTTCAAGATAATGATACAAACCTATGCCCAGAGGAATCCATGAGAATTTTCTGCCACCATACCCATCTGAAGGTGGAAAGTAAGCATCTTTGATCAACCTTATTTACCAGGGTGACGGTATTGTTTCAACCATGAATTCTACCAGCTAGGTTTCATCACTGGGGGTAAGACTTGTTTTGGAAGTGTAAAGGTGTGAGAAAACTGCTGGTGTTGAGCTCCAAAGGATGTCTGAGGACGTGTGCAGGATATGCCATGGAGCAAATGAAGATTATAAGTAACAAATAAGACTTGGTATCAAACTCCAGATCAGTATAGCATTGTGGATTGACTCTGGAGCACAAACACTGTCCTAGGAAATATTCAAATCATGTCTGTGCAGACAGAGGTCCCCAAAGGTGATTATTCATTGAAATAGCAGTGATGTGAACTTTGCAGTCAGTGTCACCCAGACTGTTAGCAGCACACAGTTCACTATACAGAGATGTGACAGATGGTGACTCTAGTTCCTATAAGACAGCAGGAGCAGAGCTGATATCCCAGTACAAAGCCAACTAGCTCAGCATCAACATAAGACGTGACAAAACATTTCTTCACAAATGAGCTAACCAGACATGGAAGCAGGGCCAGTCTTTGCAGGGAGACTTAAGGCACAGTCTATCCCTCTCAGTGCAGAGAAGCTCAGGTATTGAAGTCTGCATAACCTGCAGAAACAGAAGCAGGAACAGCTGCTCCTAAGCTGCTACAGTGCAATCAAGTCGATTAGAGAGGTGCTAAAGACCAAATAATTTTCTCTACATGGTGCTGTCACATACAAGTCTCTGTTAACAGCTCTGCACCATGCTCCATTTTCCACTGTACTAGTGTCCTAAAAATCTGCTCCTATCTTAAGTGGATGGTGCTTAGCCATGGCTGTGCAGTGGCTAAACTCCAGGGGCCCAGCCTGTGTTCTTAAGATTCTTGTACATAAATAGATTTGCCCAATTATCATGGGGTTTTTAAATGGTTTTTTCTTGTTTTTCTAAATAAAAAAATAGCAGTGAACCCACAATCTCAAGGAAACTTGAACTATATAAGGGGAAGGACATCTCCAAAAGTGACCAAAAGTGGATTTATTCAAGGAGCTGGAAGGCAGGAATAATGTAGCAGAAAGAGGTTCAAACCTTAATTTTATTGAGAGAAAATCCTTTTGTGTAATCTGATTCAAGTCTTTGTGCCTCTTATTGACACCTGACAAAAGATACCTGAGCTAAATAAATGAGCTCTCAGAATGATTTTAAGAGAGATTACGTGTTTCTTGGACCTTTTCTTCAGAAAACATAGCTTTTGACTAATGTCTTAGAACCTATCTCATAGCGATCACAATAGAGGAAAGACAGTGAAGGATTATGTGGAGTAAAGCACACACCTTCAGCTGGGTTTAATAACAGATCAGGTCTTTCTGCTTTATACAAAACTTAAAGTATACTCAGTGGATGCTCTGTCTACCTGTGGAGCTGTTTCTTTGATTCTAGAGAGCAGAAGAAGTGTTACTTCTAAACTTTTTAATTAAGACAAAGCTTGGTGGGATTTTTGTTTGGCTGGTTGGGTTTTCCCCAAAAAGGCTATTTTAGATGTAGGCTGTTCATACCTGTACAGGAAAAAACACGTAGTCTCAAAATAGACCTGACAACATGTCTTTTTCTCAGGCATTTTTTCAAGTACAGGCTAACTGGAATGTAAGAATCATCTAGAAAATAGCCTCCTCATGTGTTCATGTGTGAGACAAAGCTGGGTATCTCACATCTGAAATATCACCTTACATTGTCAGAAAATGCAGATTAAGGTCAATGATTTAGTGAACAAATACTCTGACCTGTGTTGTGATATTTCATTCCAAAACTTCCCTGACTGAGCCCATGTATTTAAAAGCAGTATGAAATGTTTCCTTTTTGTCAAATTATTTCTTTCGATTATATTTTGTAATATTCCTAAACATAACTGTCTTGTGACAGTGTGCAGAACAGATATACAACAATTTATTTTGCTGTTTAAAATCAGCAAATTTTACTAATAGACTACAGGTATTTTTTGCATTTTAAAGAAACAAGAAGGATGACTAATCATTGACATAAATATATGACATTTGCAACTTGCTATCTCTACTACTATAGTCTTCCTAAAGGACAGTCTTAAATGGGGAAAACAACCAGAATAGCTATAAAATAATAACCCACATATCAGGTGTAAGTCATGCAAGCTTGGAGCTGAAGGATTCGTTTTATATTCATTTATTGGGGTTGGAGTTTGGGCTCCCATTTCTTTCTGTTTATGCATCTCAACAACTTCAGAGGTGCTCAGAAACACACTGAGAATAATTCATATTAAACATAAAGTACAGCCAGCTTAAACCAATTTGTAGCACTATTTTCAACCGGATTCTCTTTTCTGTTCTCTCTGAACAAACTCTTCTCCTCTTCCCCATTCCTACTCTTTGTTTTCTTTGTTCCTGCCTGAACACAAGTGAAAAGAACAAAGCAAAACCAAAGAAAATTTGTGACTGCACTTCTAATTCTGCTGTAACCCACTGCCTGACCAGCAGCTGCCGCCTGGCACTGTGTTGATGATCTGTGGCTTTAACAGTTTGAAGAAAAGTAGGCTAGCACCCTTGCTATTATTAATACCTCATCAAAAAGGACACAAGAGCAATCAGAGAGAAGAAATGAGAGCAGGTGGGAGGGGACATTTGGAATGAGGAAAAAGGTGTCAGGGAACCATTTGTTCATTCTCTGATGACCAGCCAGTTGTTTTCCCAACCTCCAAGAATGAATAAGCCCTGACAACATATCCTGTAATACTAATGAATAATTGCATATTATTTGGCTGCAATTCCTCTGTGATAATTCAAGATGGACATTATACTATGTCATGATAAATGCTGTTAGGGACATAATCTTCCCCATTCTGCCAATTTGGTTAGCATTATGTCTAGAAAAGATATTTGCTGGAGAGAGAAGAGGAAGCACATCAGTTCTCCTTCTAAATACCGTATCTTTTCTCCCTTTCTGTGAGCCTCACATTCAAGTTAGTTGTACTGATAGCCAACTAGTCAAAGGTGAGGGCTGAACTATCAAAATCTGACAGGGATGAGAAAAAAAAAAGCTGTTAGATTGATAAGCACGCAGTGAGCAAAATAAGAGTCACTATGATTTTACCGATCATTAACCTACACAGCACAGATAATAACAGCCTAGAAAACTCAAAGAGGAAATTGTTTGCCTATTATCACACCTTTATTAAAAGGTACTGTTTGGCTTTTCCCAAGCAGATTGATGACTAATCCTTTGTAGGTCTAAATAAAAGAAATTTTCCAAAATGAGATGGCATAATACAAAGATGAAAACAAAAATTTAAGGAAAGAAAACATTACCCACTGCCTAGTGTTCCGCATCAGTTTGGGGCTCCTGTGACAACTGTGTGTTAGGTGGCTTCAGCAATTTCTGTCCCATGGTTCAGTTGTTTGCAGGATTGAGAACTAGTTGTAGTGAAGTACTCTGGTTAAACACGAGGAGATTTCTCTCTATAGCCCTTGTTGTCATGGTTCCTTGTAATGCCCAGCAAACAGCAGGACAAGCACAGAAACAGGCATGGCGCGGGGGCAGGGAAGCAGCTCTTGACAAAAAAATGCCAACCCAGCCTTGTTTCCCTGGCAAATGTCCATGCAAGCACAGCCTCAGGGCATAATCACTGATGTGGCAGAGATCCAAGGCAGCAGAGGAAAAGTGAGCGAGCCTGCCAGGTTGGCTGGCTGCATCGGTTTGCTGTGCAGACAGATAACTGTCATAGCAAAGACAGGAGAGGTGCTGGGAACTACAGGTGGGATCTGGGGATCGAAGACAGGGCAGGGCAAGCAAGAAGTGTCTTGGGGGATCCGCAAAGGGGAAAGCAGGACTAGACTATTCAAAAAAGCAAACTGTGGGATGGCGGCAGCTGTCTAGTCAACTGCACTCTGAAAAGGTGGCCTAGGGGTACATTCCCCTCATTCCTCCTGATGAAACTGCTATAAGGAGGTCTGAAAGCCACAGGGCTGCATTTCATGCTCCCTGCATGTGGGCTTTTGCACTGCTTTGAGACCTAAGTTTCACATTAGTGGGACATCAGTGCTATGATGCAAATAGAGTAAAAGCTGTGATTCCCAGGGTGACTCCTAACCCAGTGATCCAGTGGTCTCTCCAGAAGTTGTCATTTGGGTGAAGAAACAGAGAAATGCAGTCCAAAAATGAGGAGAAATTGTTTCCATAGAAGACACCGGTGTGAGTTCAGAGATTTCCTACACTGGACTCACCACAGAAGAAAGCACGTAATGGAACTGCATCTTAAATCCATTTAGTATTCTGTCAGTCAACAGGGTTAAGTTGAATTAACCTCTGTGTGTGGAGTTCAACTAATGAAGGCTCCGAAATTCCTTATACTGAACCTCTGGTAAACTTAAACTGACATGCTTTTTGTTTTAGTTTAGGTTTTTCATTTTGTGGCAGGATTTTTGTGTACATGCTATCTCATAATCAATAGTTGTACTTTGCTGAAAAAACAGATTAAATGCTATGTGCTTTAGGGAATAAAGTGGATTTAGCAGAATTGTTGAGCAAATGCAAAAATTCCAACTATTCAGCTTGTGACTATGAATCCACAGTAATAAACTTGTCCAACTCCATGCATTCTCAGCAAGCTGCAAGACTTAATCTTTAAATATGTACACACATATATATATCTAAATGAGACTGGTGAACCAGTTGCCCATTCATTTTGGGCTGGAAGAGGTTTATCTCCTCACGAAAAGTAATCATCATGGTGCCAGTCTTCCCAGGACTTTGTGTACACAAAATACCATCCCACTGATGCTGGGCATCATGGCAAAATCTGAAATTACCCACTTGCACCAGTCAACAGCAGACACTAAAACTGGAAGCTCCACTTTCCAAGGCTGAAATTGATTTCCAGATAGTAAAGCATCAATGCCAGCTTAAAACTGCTTCCCATAAAGCTTCTCTAGTGTGATGCTTCATCCTTTAAGGATGAAATAGGGTGTGAGTAAAAAGGTTCCTAGCTTTACATACTGCATTTGTCAGATTCCATTTTTGAATACTTTTTATGCACATTTTTTCTTGTGAAGAAGGAAGGAAAAAGGATTTTTCCAAGCTTTTTACATACAACTGCATTTATGTATACACACAGGAATGCAGCTTCAAGTTTGGAAATCACTGAGAGATAGATCCCACTAGATGTAGAAAGCTGCTTTCTGGGCCACATAAAATATGGCTGATTCCAGCTGTAGGAACAAAAATTACATATACATAGGGGTTTTGTTTCATATGTGAAACAAATGTTTCATATTTTTATTTATTTTAAAAGCTCAGTACACTGTCAGTCTTTTTTTACTCTTTATAAAGGAACTATTTATCCCATGTGCTATCTGACATTTTTTAGAGTTCATCTCCTAAATACAGTTTTAATGTTTTGGAGTTGCTACCCAGGGATTTTTTGTGAAGCCTTGAGAAAAATTGATGAACATCATTCACCTCTATGAAATAAGAGCAGACTGACCATAAAGTAGCAGAGACTTTCTCTGGGCAAATAGCTGATGGAAAATATTTGTAGCCATTTGGATATCCCTTGAGAGGAGTTGTCATTAGATTATCTCATCTTCCTCTGTGGACTGAAGTTTTCACGTGGACTTCACCTCCTGTAATGAATGGGAAATATAACAATGTCTACACTGCTCTAAGGGACATTTATGTAACAGCCCAGAAAAGGAAGTTCTAATGGATTAGATTCTGTGGAGCACTTTTGGAGTCACTCTCACAGTAGGTCTTCAGGAAGAGGCTAAAGAGACACACCAGGAATAACACAGGCGTGGCTGATTCTATCATGAGGCATATGCAGGGGTGAGCTGGGCTCCCCAGGGCTAGATTCTGTGTCCATATACCACGGGGGCCACTGGAACTTACTCCCCTCCCTACTCCCTGTGGATCTGATTTTCTGAGTCTGCAAAGTTTTTCAGCCTGTCAGCAGCTGATTTCCTTCTCATGAGAAGATTTCTTGAGAAAATTCTCACTCAAAGACAATTCATGTAAACAATATTTCTCCTCTCATAAACATTTCTAAGTTTCTCACTCCCTGTCCTCAGCCTCAGGGTGCTGCCAAGGGGAAGTGGGGGGTGCAGTCCCATTCTGGAGCTTCTCTAAGACTCAACAAGAGGCATGTGGAAAACTGCCACAGTAATTCACACAGTTTATGCCCATCTTTTTCTGTAGCATTTGTCTTGTGACAGGGAATACTTTTACTCAGCCAATAACCAGCTGTCATGCACATTTACTGAAAATAATGCATTTGACCTTGTAAATTGATGTTGCAGTCTTTAAGGGGAGAGGCATTGCTGTTTTTTGTTCCAGGTATTGAGACAAATCCCACCAAATGAAAAAAGAAAAGGCTACACTCTCAAGTACAAAAACAATCAATTCACACCAAATCAAGAAAATTTTAAGAGCACCTGCAACCTCATAATCAAAAACAATGCCAGATGAAATACAAGTGCTAGAATATAAGAGACAAAGATTTGTTCAACAAGTTGCAATAGGATTTTTGATTAGGATGAGAATGTAGGCACTTCAATGGAATATTTTGGGTTGATTATTTATTTAATAATTCAAAATTTCACTATAACATTCAAAAGAGACCTCCACTGAGCTCTCTGGGCAAAAGAGGGGCATGGGTCAATAAGATAAACAGCTGTTAAAATGGCACTTTTTTTTTGTCAATAAACACCTTCAGGAGCTACTCTACCAAACCCACTATTGATGGTTAGAAGAGATTCTGAGCCACTATTATCTAGCCCTGTAATTTAGACACGCAATGCATTACTGCAACATCAACAAAGAGTGACACAGAAAGACATAAGTTGGATGCCAGTAAATGCCTCAAAATAATTTATTATTTAAGCTTGATAGAAGAGGGAGAAATGTGAAAAATAATGCCAGAAATCAGATAAACAATTAGCAAATATAGCTGGACTAGATCATCATTTCCTGTCACCTTCATTCAAGATGCTGCTTACAGTAACTGAAAGTGATAAAATCTGGCTTACTGTACCTTAGAAAATCCTTTTGAAGTTATGTTCTTATGCATTTGCCTTTCTACAGTCAGACTGAAATAAATTTGAGTACTGTGAAGCTACACAGTTCCAGTGAGAGATTAACTGAAAATGCTTCTTCATCACTTTGATACAATAGTACATTACACAGATACTAGTTAAAATTCAGGGAGATAACTCCAGTAGCCAGTTGTTGTATACAGCTGAAAATGTTAAAACGTGACTTCATAAAAAAATAGCTTTAGCATCCTAAACACTAAGGTCATCCTCACCATTATGAACATGAAGTTTTCTTTTTCTTTCTATTTTTATCAAAATGTTCCGCAGGAAATATTGATGTGTCTCATGGCTGTAAGATGCTAACTCTTTTTTCCACTTCTCTGCTATAGCTGAAATAATGACAGATAATTAATATTTAATTAAATGACTGCTGACTGAAGCTTAGAAATATATTTGTCCATCACTAGATATAGAAAAATACCTTTTTTCAAAAATTGCAGTTTTGAAGCTTTAAAATCTTGGGGGTTATTATTTTCAAATGAAAAAGGAGTAAAAAGCATTTCTACCTCAAGCTCACAAATTATATGGGGCAAATTGGGACATATTTTGGGTACCTGTCTGAATAACAGCAGAAGCTGGTTCAGATCCAGATTACATTTCCTTTCTGTACAATGGATATAGCCTCAATTCCACTGGTTTTGCCTTTGATTGCAATACTAACAGAGGTTAGGCACTGCTTAGAATATATCCCTCAGTTGATACACTAAGGTCAGTGCATAAATATCAAGTAAGGGAATACATGGTAGAAAAGTACACCAATGTCTTGACAACATGCCCAAAAGATGATACAGAAACTGTTATCAAGAAAATTAAGCTCTGGAATGTGATGCAAAGAGGCACTGAACAGGCCCCATTCTTACAGATTTACAAGAGTCAGCTGGAATAAGCCCTGGGAAAGTTGGTCTGATATCTGAGCTGTCTCTGCTTCAGGCAGGAGGAGACCCTTTCAGACTAGAGCTGTCTCATCTCTAGGATTCTCTGCTCATAACATAGAAACTACGGCAAGGACAAAGGTTAGAAAACTGAGAGGTGGGGGGTGGTTGAGAATGGCTGAAAGGAAGAATCAGGTGTGCTTTCTCCTACCCAGTTCTGGTCACGCTGGTTACAGAACCTTCTGGAAGACAAACTGCCATGATCAACTGGATGCTGCAATGTTTTTCCAGAGGAACACACATCAGTGTGTATGGTCCATATCTTCCTGCCAGGTGACAGCATTCTAGAAAAAGATCAAGAGATTAACAGATTATCAGATCATAGATCTATGTTGCTTTAGATTAAATGCTGTTTTGTGAAGGCACTAATGAGGGGAACTAAGGGGCAGTGAATCAAATTCATTAATTAAAAGGGGAAATTGAATTCACTGGGGCAAGAAAGGGAGATTCAAGATGTGAAAGAGAGCAAAACAAAGCAAAAAGAACCATGGAAATCTATGATTCAGTTAATAATGGACCTTTAAAGGGACAGAGGAGCTTTAAAGTTAAAAAAATGCAAATTATATCTGAGAGTGACAAAGCGAAGGAATGGCTGAACACAGGAAGAGTGTCGTGGGTTATGTAACTAAAAGGAAAATTTTATTCTATTTTTTCATCTGTTGAAGCTTGGGGAGATGTTTTCTTTATCTCGTGTATAACCCATTCCTCATAACTCCAGCAGGGAGGGGCGGGTGCCTTCTGTTAATGGGTCAGCTGATAAAACCATGGGGGGACAGTGTTCTTTATCTCTCCCACAAGTCGTCCTCCCTCGGGGGATATCTTCTCGTCATGGGCCATTAAGGTTCACCACATGACTGAAAACATGACCTCATCCCATTGTGAGATGCTCCACACAGTGTGGGGAGCCAACTGTGCCTACTTAGATAAAAACTGAGACTCAGGAACACCAGGACAGCCCGTTTTCCACTGGACTCCAGAGGAAGATCAGACTCATCCCTTCACCACTGGACCCTTTTTTGACAGGATCATCTCTACTCTAACAGAACCACATCTGTTTCTCCAGGAGGACTGCTTCCAACACCCTGACCAACAGGGTGTCGTGTTCTATTGCTAATTCTGTCAAGGTTTCTAGGATTTTGTTTGCTTGGTTTTTTGTGCTACTACATTTGTACTTTTAATATTCCCAGTAAAGAACTGTTATTCCTATTCCCGAAGCTTTGCCTGAAGGCCCTTAATTGCAAAATTATAATAATTTGGAGAGAAGGGATTTATATTCACCATTCCAAGGGAAACTCCAGCTTTCTCTGGCAGACACCTGTCTTCCTAAACCTAGACAAAAGGGCGGGCCATGGTGTACCCTGAGGCAGCAACTTCAGAGAAGATGAGCGTGCAAAAGATCAAGTCAAAGAGAGAATCAAGTAACAGCTGTAAAATCTGCCTTAGTTAGTAGCCTAACAGCACCCAGTTCATGCCAAATGTAGGGCCAATGAGATTAGCTGAGCTGATTAGAGCACAGAGCTAATAATGTCAAGCTTGTGGGTTTGATCCTCATGTGGGCCATACTCTTAAGAGCTGGATTCAATAATCTTTGTGGGTTCCTTCCAAATCAGAGCATTCTGTGAAGTGTCCTGAACTGAAGCCTTCCAGATACTGAGTTCCCCAAGACTATAACCCACTACTGGATGTATTAAATGCTAACAAGACTTTAATTGGAAGCAAAGGGATTTTCAATATATATTTTAAGATATATTAAAAGTTGTGAAGGAGGCTACGTTTTTGTTTCCAGCCTATGTCATACAAAAATTTTATCTCAAGAAAATTTACTCTTGCAGCTTTTAAAGTCTGCAGGTTTGTGTTTTCTCACTGAACCTGGAAAGCTTTGAAAATGAAAATTGGGAGAGCTTCAAGGTTGACTACCACTTGACTTCACTGATTTCTATGAATTCCTCACCAGTGGAAGTACTCCTCACAGTCTATAAGTATGGCAGAAACCAGCTTCCACACAAAAAGCTAATCTCTAGTTGGTTTATAATCCAAGAGCAGACAGGGATGCTGACATTGAATGAAGTGTCTGAAGATTATAGTGCCATTCAAAGCTTTTCAAACACATGCTGAAAATTAGGCATGAGTGGATTCATTGACTTAAACAAAAAATATTCATCTGCCTGAACTTAAAAAAAAAATATCTCTAAAGAGCTGGGTCAGGTCAACATGATTTCCCACTTTTCTGCATACACCATTAATACAACTAAATGTTTAAATCCTCCCTCTGTCAAGGGAATGATTAAAGATATGGTATAGCAAATCAAGTTCAGATCTCTATGTGTTACAGAGTAATCTCAGTGTTGCTTTTCAAGAGATACTTTGTAAGAAATTATGTGCTTTATGATCATCAGGATGCACAGCAGCTAGTGACCCGACTATTTTATAGAACGAACAAACCAAGCTGTTATCTTCAAGATGCTCACAAGCAGAGATATCTGCCTGAGCAGCTTACACTGAAATGTGCCAAAAATATAGACATCTGAAACAGAAAAAAAATATATAGCAAGATGAACCATTTCGCTCAGTTGGTACCTACTATAGGAAGAAATATTCTGTAGTGTTAAAGCATACCAAGAAAGGTTTTATTGGTCCATTAATGCACAAAATGGGAGCATTGCAAAGCATAGATATGATACAGAGGTGAATGAATTTCATTCAGTGATGGGTGAAATTGTCCCTCAATATGTAATCTCTGCAGTTTTCTGTGATATTTCTCTGTGAAAGCAAGAGATAAATATCATTAACTTTTGTTGTCTTTGCTTTGGGGATGATGCAGGGATGTCAGCTTCACCAAGATGTGGGAAGTCATCTTCACATATGTTCTGACGCATTGCCTCCATGTGCCAGGCAAGAGTTTTCTAAGGAATCTCTGTAATGTAATAAATTTTTTTAATTGCTGTGCTACAACACATACATACATATTAAAAAATGTAAATAGCATGTCAAGTTACCTCTGCCACTCTATTTATGAAGTAAGAGTTCTTTAATAAGGGCTATTGAAATAGACATGGAGAGATATTTGAGAACAGCTGGTCAAAAGCATACCTTGTTTTTTTTTATCTCCCAATCACAGATGTTTAGAAAGTCTGTGGATTGCTCTAGGAGTCTGAAAACCCTAATCAAAGCAGAGATATTATTGTTAATCTTAATTCACTATACGAAGGTCAATGCCATCAGTGGAAATTTTTATAAGTCAAAAAAGGTGGAAAGCACAACATAACACTGTGCAACAGTGAGATTTCACAGAGCACACTCTTCATTAACCCACCCCAAACACATTAGCGGGAAAGATTAGCCAATATGCAGAGTCTTGCTGACTTCTTTCTGTTAGAAGGAGAAATTCATGATGTAGTCAAGTATTGCTTGCATGCAATCCTTCTTTTTAAGGAAAGCATACAAATTTTGCTTCCCTCAATACAATAAAAATAAACAAGAGGAAGTTTACTTTCCGGCACTCCAGGCTGGCTTAGTTTTCTGTCTCACTCTGAGCACCATTGTACCAGAGCACCTTAATTTTTCTCCTTGTTTTTCTGGGTTTCCCACCAGTGTTTTTTCACTTCGTTTCTTCTTGACAGACAAAACTCAAAAGCGAAACTGCTGCATTGCAGCCCCGGAAACCCATGGATCCTGTGGCTCAGCTTCTGTTCATCCTGCTCCAAAGCTCTGTGTTATGTTCCTGTCATTTCACCTATCCTACTCTCAACTGGGCTAAAACGCATTTTATGGTGGTTAGCACACCTATTCACCTATCAGGTATTCAAGGTCTTTCTTTGCCTAGAAGCAGCTGCTGGTAACTATCAGCCTTCCTTAGCCTGACAGGTTCATATGAAAGCTGCTAAGTTCAGAGGGCTGGTGACCAGGAATTTGGGACAGTGAGCGAAACACAGAAGTACCCTGTGGTTGAAATCCTACAGTAAATTCTGGAGGACTAAAAAGGTTAAAATAAAAATCTGTTCAGTTTTTTGTTTCAGCTCCAAAAGTGGCCACTGATAGCCTAAAGTGAAGAGAATTATTTGTTTTTGACCTGTTGTGTTTCTTGGATCCTGTGGAAGTTTCTCAAAGAGGGAAATTTGCAGTCTTTGCCACCACCATGTCAAGTAGACTTCATATAGCAGCAGCTTTTGTGGAATGTTTTTGGGGGTCAGGGGTATTTTACATTAGAAGTTCTTACCCTACTCAACGTTTGATTTTCTTTTTATTCTGTTATTCCAAATGAAGTAGAGACAATCTAAACATTTCTTTCTGAGGAGATCTCTTTCTGCATCACAGCTAAAAAAGACAGAGTGATTAGTCCTGCTCAGTGTGTGCCCTTCTCTGTATATGGGCCAGAAGCAGAGAGAAAACTGGGAGGGGAAAAGTCACTTGAAACTAATGGGAATAGAAAAGAGGGTTTGCTCACACACGTCTAGCAGAGCTGGTGTGTTCCACATTTGACCACTAAGAACCTGGGGATGACAGTAAGCAATCACAATTTCCCCCTAATTTTTCAGACACACAAAGAATAATGCACAAAGAAATTAGAAGGAATACAAAAATGATAGAGAAATAAAATGTAGGCAGAGGAGAAAGAAGAGATAAATTTTTGTTTTTGCACCTGCCTGCTCAATCACCTTTTATTTTCAGCTGTTGAAGCTGGGAAGCTGAGGAGCGACTTTTGATGTTCAGAAGCACAGTATTGAAAGTCAGGGAGAAAAGTGATACTTCTTTGGAGGAGAAAAAAAAGCACAACAAAACCATAAATCAACATAAATGTAATATGTCTTTATCAGGTACTTTTCTAGGGGGCATTTCTGAGAACATTCAGAAACTGCAGACAGCACAGCAGTGGTTAAGAGAAACCTAGAAAGCTGATCTGAAAATTAGAAGAAAAACACTGTTTCAGATCCTTTATCTGTTTAGTATCCTGTGACTGTATTCTTGCTGTTCAGTAGCCAAAGGATCAAGTAATTTATAACTCTATAATGGGGAAGGCAAAGCTCAGAAATTTGCTTTGTAACTAGAAGTTCAGTATGTGTCAGACTAAGGTTGTGTCTTTGCCCTGACAGACACAACTCCAGCTGCCAAATATAAACCTACTTTTGGATTTTTCCACCCTCTGCCTGAAATGCCACATTCTCTCACCAGTAACCCATCTAGACTCAGACCAGAAAGCCAGAGGACTTTATACCTGCTGGCAAACTTGCACAGAATTGTGTGACTCAAAGGCATTTCTAGGAGTGTGGTCAGAGCACAGAAGAGATATGCTCAATACTATCTGACAGAAAGTATTTGCTGATGGTGTTGCTGAATAACTTGCACAGTGTACTTAGATCTTCAGCCCAAAAGTTTTGTGTGTGAAGCCTGTTCACGTGAAGGACTCAACTACCAATTCCAGTGTGGAATATTGTGAGGAAAACCTTAACAGTGGAGCAGGGGCAGGAGGCAGATGAACTGGCAGAGCTGTACCCCTGTGCCAACAAAATGGAATGGTCACCAGGGGACCTTCATAAGCTGTGGAGAAACAGAGGATGTTGATTTCTTGAGAATAACCTTCCTTAAACATCAATCTATTTATTCTCTGATCAGTTATCTATGGAGACTGAGCAAGAGAAAGTTTAATTTTATCCTTTGCAGATATAACCAGGTTATTCAGAATAGTCATCTTTATTAGTAAGTCTTCCCATCCAGAATATGTTTCTAAATTTAGAATTAGCCAAATCTACTACTGCCACTGATGTAAGACGTCACTTGATTTCATCTGGGGTAAAAGAAAGAGGAAGAAAGGGAATGTAACAGCTGCAAAACCTGATCTGTAGCCAGATAGTTCAAAGAGAGTTGTTTCTTGCTGAAAAAGGGAAGTGGTAATTTAATTTTGCATCCCAGCTACAGAAAGGTTTGTATTAAGATAAACTGGAGCTTGATTACATGCAGCACACCATGATTTAGGTTGGAATTTTAGAAGGAAAATATCCTCTTACAATTTTGTTAGTCTTGCAGTTTTCCTGGCTGCACACACTACTCTGCTAAATAATTTTTACTTGCTTTTTTCAAATAAATATACAAGGACTTGAGTGACATAGAGTTAAAAAAAAAATATGAAAACTTCCCTGTTAATCTCTAACTCTAAGTAACCACTCCATGTCAAAATAATGAAGAAAAACTTGGAGACAAGTCAGCATAAAACACATGCCACTGGAAAACATGCTGAGAAACATAAGAAATTTGGGTGTAAGCATACTTTCCAGCATTTGTAGAGATCCAGGATATCCAGCTTATCAGAAGGATCAAATGTGTTCTGAGATTTGTGCAAAGAACAAAACAAGAAACAAATGACACTTCATTCAATGCCAGGTTTTTTTTAGTAGGAGGTTGAAGCTCTATGGAACAGATTTCCTTTGAGCACTTCAGATAATGTTTTGCCTGCTGCCTTAGAACAGTGTTTGATAGGGAACAGTAGGTTTTAGGTTTCTGAAGGGTTTTTGGTTTTCTTGCCTTGTACAATAAAAAGAAAGTAGATCTAAAATTTGCCACCTCGTTTTTTCTGTTGCTTCTGTCATAGCACTTTGCACTTCAGTTTCAGAGACTTTGAAATCTTTAAAGTCTTCGGAGCTGGAGCCTGCCATGTACAAAAGGCATGAGCTTTCCTCTACCCCAGAGGTGGCAGCTGCCAGGAAAAGGCTAATAGCTTTTTGCAAGCAAAGGAAAGCTTCTGATGTTTCTCATCTGAAAGACTACAACTGAAGCTACCCCTAGCCAAGTAAGCACAGGATTGTGTTCTTTTTCTTTTCCCTGGGTTTTGTGGTAGAAAAACCCACAGTTTGCCAGGATCTGACTTTCCATCAGTTACTTATGTTGCTGAGGATGAGGATCTTTCTCCATCCCCAGTGCCTGTCTTTCTTTATTCCAACATGACTGTCTCAAAAGTAGAGACAGCAGGAGGGAATGTGTGCTTGTTGTTCAGGTCCTGCAAAGCACAGTGCAGCCTAAGCTGCCAAATTGTGTGATTTTGCAGGAAAATGCACTGAGAATGATGAGCCAGGCACATGCTCTGCCTGTAGACCCTCACTGCAAGATGATTCCTCACAGCTGGGGAAAGGGACTTCTTGCACAGCCAAGCAGTGGCTCGGTGAGTGTAAGCTGAGAGTCCACAGCTGCTCTCTTCTGTTCATTTAAGTAAACCAGCAGATATTTTCAATGCAAATTAAGATCTGAATCCATTAAACTCTAATCATGAGAATGCCAGACTTGGTTTCCAGCAGAATACTGTTAATTTTTACTTTTACTGGTACAGAAAAGAAAAAATGTGACAAAGCAAGTGTGTGACACGTCTTACTTTTGTCATTCATGTTTTCTTCTCCCTTGGGTGCTTTCAGTGTCAAGTCACGTAAGAAATTTATTGCTTTTGCATTATGTTATGACTCCTTTTCTTTTTTTGGCAGGCTGTTTGAACTGTTTGAACAGTAGATCTCTGCAGAGCTCAGTCTGTGATCCACTGACAGGAGGTGGGGTCTCATCCAGTCTCACCTAAATCTCGACCCATTTTGTCCCACTGCTTTCTTAAGGAAGAGAGATTCCCTCTAGTTTGCCAGCATGAATAGTTCCAAAACAATGTTTCCAGCTATGTGAACTCAAAATTGAAAGATAAGACTTTTAGGGGTTTTATTCTATAGAGGCAGTAATAGTGATACCATGCTGCTGTAACTGCATATCTCAATATTTTAACATATCAAGGCCTTTCTGCAGGGTGTGTTATAAAACCACCCAAAGATATTACTGCAATAGTTGTCTACTGCTGATTCTTAATTGCTGAGGGTAAATGCTTCTCTTCAGGAAAGGATTTTAAACTAAAACATTTTTATTTCCTCCAGGCTCCTCACTACACCTAAGAGCCATTCACAGTCTGGGAATGTTCTTTTTTTGGAAACAAAATTTAACACTATCTTTGGGCTACATACCTAAAGAATTTTCTTCTACTTAAAAGCACCTGTGCTCCCCTTCCTTAATTTCACTTGCTCTCTCCAACTGAGACCACTTCTCATGTTTAGTCATTCAGGAACTGGAATTAGCTCTGGTAAGGACAAAATTACTTTTCTTGATTTTTTTTTTTTTTTTTGGTTGGTCTTGTTTGTTTGGGTTTTTTGTTTGTTTTGTTTCATTTTGGCTCGGTCAGGCTTGTAAGAAGTCTATGGATTAAAAAAAAAAAGTGCTTTCTGTAATTTGTCAAGAGTCAGAGGATGGAATTTGGCCAGTAATAGTAATCTTCATCTCTTGCATTAAAATACAAGATTTTCTTTTATAGAATTGCCATTAAAAAAGAAGGAAATTATTTAATTATACTACATATTTATTTTTCTTTGAGATGGAAAATACGTTTCTAGAAAACAGAATTCAGGTTGCAGCAGACTGGCGCTTGTGTGAGAGCCTCTCTTTCTATACAGGGTATGTGTTTCCTGTATAAATTAATATTTATGTATTCAAAATCATATCTAAACTGATTCTGGGAACAACTTGCAGAAGGTTTCAGGCTTCCAGTTGTGTAAATAGTTTCTTGACTTTTAACTATATTTCTTTCCCCTATTATTTAAATCCCCAATGATGGAAAGTAGTAATAATAGCGCTGTAGTCTATGTAAAATCATAAGAAAGACTGGAACAATCTGTCTAATCAGGAGAGAAGTTATTATAAATAGTATCATATATTCAATTTTCTTTTTTTTGGTACCTTTTTATGTATTCACTATAAGTCTTCGAGGAACTGCTGCAGACATTAAGCATGCAAGTACCATTTACAGAAATTCATGCATGGTTTGCCTTTTTTTTTTCCTCCAAAAAATCTACAATAGGAACCATGCTGTGCCCTTGTTTCTCACAGTATACAAGTATATTGCATTTCAGTCTAGAGAAGATGAGGGATGTCTTATCTCTTACAATGCATCAAATCCATCAATTTCATTTATCTTTTTGTTTCCTCTTGACTATGTTTTCTTTACTTTCACTCCTGTTTTTCAATATTTTGTCCTTATCTGGTTTCATGAGCTCACTTACATCAATAGTCACAGATACTTCTACTAATCCAGGAAAGAGTTTTGTGCTTCTGCTTTCCTGCTTTTAGTCTTGCAATTCATGAATACATCTTCCACTGCTTTCTGAAATTTTCATTCCCTTATCCACTTTTTCTGCTACCACGTATCTTTTCTCACTTCTTCCCAGACTTCCTTGTTTTTTATTATCTTACTGCTTGTTCTGTACCCTTGCCCATGTACTCTAGCTTTGTGCCCATCTTTGCACTAGAACTCAATTATTTGCAGCTCTGATTTGGTTATATTCCACATCTCATGTCTGCCCACTTCATCTTGTGTTCTCACTTTATCTGTTTTTTATGGAAACTTTATATCTGAAGCTTTTTTAGCCATAAATTCTGACTCCAGTTCATCAAATTTATGCTTTGAATTATTAGAGCTTGTGTAGGTCATTTGGATTAGCTTGATGGGGTGTTTTTTTGGTTTAGTGGGTTTAGGTGGGAGGTTTTTGATTGTTTTAGGATTTTCTTATTTGGGGCTTTTTGAGGTTTTTGTCTGTTTGATTAATTGTTTCACCAGCCTTTCAAGGTTTTTTTTCTGCTTCTCCTGTAAGTAAGTTTTGGGGTTTTTTTAATCAATTGGCTGCTGTAGTTAATCGAACATAGGAAGTAATGCTAATCCATTAAAATAAAGATCACATAGAACAGATGTCTATCACATCTAGTCCTTAATTTCAAGTCATTTTCAAACTAGGAACTACAAATAAAACAGCAGGCAATGAAAAGGCTGTGAAGGGAACTGTGGAGCAGAGCCAAGCCCACCATAGTAGAAACACTGCTACAAGAATATCGATAGATGCTATTGGCAGAGGTGTAGAAAGATGTTCCCAGAGACGTAAAAAGACAAATCAGCAAAAAGGAAGACAATGTGTTCTGGTTTTTGAAAAATTTCTGAAAATAAAGGAAAGAATAATAAACCAAGGAATTTTAGGTAGCAGCTGCTTCTCTCAAAGCTAACTGCAATGAACTGAGGGCTTTACAGACCAAGGACATTTTGAATGCTGGAGGTGGGGAGCATCCAGAAAGGAAACAAGAGAATAACCTTTAAGGGACACAGGGAATGAGACTCCATGAACCATGAAGCCTGACTGAGCAGCAGATGTAGGTTTATCTGAGACACTGAGCTGCCTGCTGTTTGTTTATCCTACTCTGCTCAAGGAACCTGCACTTTGTGCTTATTTTCTGTAAATAAACAAGATTACACCAAATGATATACCTGACTTCTATTTTTCATCTTAAGAGGAATGACTTGCCAGGATGTATTGGCTAACTGCTTCAGCAAAGTGGGTAATAGTATGAATTTGTAGTGTAAATTTAGAGGAGGTGACAGAGTTGATTTGAAAGATAGAATATAGTAGATGACACGAGTAAATCAGTGCTCTACATTTATATGGCTTTTAAAACTAGCCTGTCTCTAGTTAGCTACTTAATATTTTTCAACAATATTAATTAATTTTTTTTAAAAAAGGTATAGAGCCCCACTTGAGATCAAGCTTTCTATCACAAATAAATTGTAAATAGGGAGAAGAATGCTGTTCCTGTCTAACAAAAGGGGCAATTTTCAAATAATCATATGAAAAAAAGGAAAAACATGGGGTTTTGAACTAACATGATTTAAAGTTGCCTAGAAGTACTGTCGCATTTGTCTTGTATCTTTCATGTGCCCAAACACTCATCATCATGAATAATTTTAAAAGGAAAATAGTCAAATGCAAACTCATTAGGGTTGCAGCAAGCTGACTTGCATTTTGTCAAGCAAAATCACCTTAGTGTACTTGCAATAAGATTACCCTAGTTTGTCCTTTAAGAAGTAAGAGTGCTAGAGTCTAAATAAGAGTAACCAACCTGATCCTAGAAGGTGCTAATGTCTTCTCCTGTTGACATGGGTCAGGTAATGGGTCATGTAATTGCTGTTCTGTCACAGTGAGTACTGATTGAAAATTGGAATATTTGTTGAGAAGTTTAGGCATTTTGAATAGGAAAAAGGACGCCTTAGTTTAATTCAAGTATTGCATTTCAATGAGTCAAAAAACTATTGTTGTCTTACCAAATGCTGTATTTTTGAAGAGGCATTTTAAGCGGTCAGATTTCTAAGACTGAACATCTCAACTCAACCAAATTTTCATTTTTCTAAAACGTAGTTTCATCACCAATGACGTGCTGTTACACAATTATGAACTTCAAGCAATGGTAATTTCCAGTTAGTCAGAAGAAAAATAAGTGACACTATGATAATTTAAAGTCTCCCATAAGCAATCCATTTAGTAGAAGACATTCCCATAGACACGTTCTCCTCCCACTTGATTTCATTGTTGTCCCTTTGAATTGTGAATTGACAATTATTTGAAGTAATTATTTGCCCGTTCCCATTACCACCAAATGGTGGTCCTTGTGTCTGCCCTACATAAGTGAGTTGTCCAGCTCTGCTCTTGCTTGTTTTTGAGATCTATAACTATGAAGGTTGATAGGCAAAAAATGCTAGATTTGTGATTTATCAGAGGCAAGCAAGGAGCTATGAAAAGGAAATATTCACTTCAAAAGCAACAGGACCTTTCAGATCATTATTTTTAAATGGCAGCTTTGTCTGAGTGAGGATGAAAAAAGGGGTTTTGTCTTTTAAGAGTAGCTCTTCTGTGGTAAGCAGAAAGGACAAAAATCTCAAGATGTGGTTAATGTTTTGCCCTGCTGATTATTATTTGTTGGGTTTAATATTTTTAATTAAAAAACAACCCTGTATCTATAATGTTAGAGCTCCTTTCATTTTAAGTAGGAAAATAATTCCTTTTACATTCTTTAAAATGCCAGATCTAATGTGCTTTGCAATATTGTACTAGATATTTACTGCTGGAAGCAAATAGCAACAATTGAAAAAGTTGCTTCATTCTGATAAGAAATGAATGAGTTGCCATCTACGCTTCTCATTAAAAAAAAATAATCTGAAATGCCACTGTTGAAAGTATTTTGCAGCATATTTTCAGCTACGTTTTGTTGTTTTGTTGTTCCTTTTGTGGCCCTTGACAGGCTTCAGGGGCAGGCTCATGCAAAGCTCATGAAGTTCAACAAGGTCCAGCAGAAGGTCTGCAGCAGCACAAACACAGGCTGGGTGGTGAATGGGCAGGGCCATGAAGATGCTCAGAGGGCTGCAGCACCCCTGAGCACAGGCTGAGAGGGCTGAGGCTGCTCAGCCTGGAGAAGAGAAGGCTCCAGAGAGACCTTAGAGCAGCCTTGCAGTGCCTTAAGGAAGATACAAGAGAGCTGGAGATGGAGAGTTTTACAAGGGCATAGAGTGATAGGACAAAGGAGAATAGCTGGAAAATGAGAAAGGGTAGATTTAGATTGGATGTTAGGAAGAAATTCTTTACTGTGAGTGTGGTGAGACACTGGAACAGGTTGCCCAGAGAAGTGTTGGGTGCCCCATCCCTGAAAGTGTTCAAGGCCAGGCTTAAAAGGGCCCTGAGAACCTGGTCTAGTGTGAGGTGTCTCTGTCCATGGCAGTGAGGTTGGAACGAGATAATCTTTAGGGACCCATCCAACCCATACCATTCTATGATTTATTCTATGATTCTTTGGTCAAGAAACCTACCAGTGACCTGGTCTCAG
Source organism: Cettia cetti (assembly GCA_013401135.1). NCBI lineage: Eukaryota > Metazoa > Chordata > Aves > Passeriformes > Sylviidae > Cettia > Cettia cetti. The sequence continues at coordinate 24,564 of VZUI01028078.1, forward strand.
AGCACTAAAATTCCACCCTTGAAGTTTGTTCTTTCCTTTGTAGGAGATACTAAGAGCTCATTTTTTTCCCTGTGCTACTTGTTCTGTGGCATGTAAGCTGAACCTCTGAGCTTTCTGTCCAGGGGCTGTGAAGGTCAGTGTCTGTTTAAGATTTTAGTTTGAAGACAGCAGAATATTGCAGATTCTGTCATAGCTGTGTTGGTTACAGTTTCTAAAATTTCAATTAATAAAAGTAATTTCACAATATCATGCAATAGCTGTTGCTGATAAATGTTATTTCACAATTCTTAAAAGTAAAAAAGATGCTTTATGTCCCTGACATCATATATATAATACATATGCCAGATTTCTTTTCAGAGCTTAATTCCAGTGCAGCCAGTTCACACATTTTAGCATGTGAAAAATATAAAGTCATACTATTGTTAACTTATTATAAGAAGTCACAAATCTAATTTCAAAATTAAAGCTTTGCATATAGCTATAATAGATACGTAACTAGTTAAAGCATATAAGTTTCTACATAGAAAACATTAATAGGTTAATAGCAGATTAATATAAGGTTTGAAAACAGAATATCCTGAGACACTCTGCACTGTGCCTGTAAGTGTCAGGTGAAGGTTATTTTTAAGTTTGTAAAAATTTTTGCTCTATTGAGATGGAGTCAATCAGCCAGGGCTGATTGTATTAAGCAGCTGTTTACTGAGAATAAAACACAGAACCAAAATATTAAAGTCAAGGAGGAAGGGATGCATCCTTTGCCTTTTATGTTGTAGGAAGAGTTGTAAAGACCCCGGAAAAGCAGTGTGTATTAATAAAGGTTAAAACAGTTCAAGAAGTAATTTTACTGTTGAAGGTGCTTGCTGTTTTCTGTTGTTTACTCTCTCCAGAATTTCTGTGTGACGGTGAATTCAAAGGGGAGTGTTTACACTGAGGATGGATGAAAGGGTGTAGTGAGATGCCCAAAGCCCCTGCGGATCCAGAGCATCGGCCAGCTCCCCGTGTTTGTTCGTAGCACCATCTGCCTTTCTTAACAGTGTCACTAAAAGAACCTATTTGTCCCTGCACAGCTCTGATGAGTGCTACTCACCCTCCAGCTTAGGGACCCAGTCTCTCCTTGTCTGCTGAGGGCTTCCCTTCTGATTTCTGATAATCACCTACAGGCCTGTCAGATGGTGGTGACAGCATACCCCACTGCAAGGAAGAGACACCACAGACCTTGGCCTTCTTGGTTTGTAGGTTCCCCAGGGAGGGTGCCAACAGGGAGATGGGGAATGAGAGATGTCTGTGTTGTCACGTCTGGATGAGAGACAGTAAATTTTGTAGCTTCTGCAAAAATAAGGTAGCTGTTCCTCTGTTTTGTAACAGAATTTATGTTAGCTGTAGCTTGAACTCAGTCTTAAAGCTGTTTTTCTAAGCACTATGTAGGTCTTAGTATCTTTTTAAAACTATATCTTAACTATTGTGTAATTTTAGCTTAAAAAAATCAAATATGCAATTTTCAGTTGGTCTATGTCATTGGACAAATTGCCATTTCTTTTTCTTATCCTACAGCTTGAGATTCTAGCATTTTCTGTGGCCCATTTCTTGGATTAAATGTATGACTTTAAAGAGTGAGAAAAATGATAAATTTCTCAGGAAATCTTAAGATTTGCTGTACACTTATCCAGAAGCCAAACAATTTTTCTTCCTTACAGATGACAACTCTCATCAATCTTTTGCAGACAGACAAATGAAAATATAAGTTGTGATCCAGGCATAGTATTATAGCCACAGGTTGCTGGTAAAAAATTGTTTAAGTTCAGCTAGCTGAAACTTTGTGCCTTCTTCACTAATGGAAACTTTCTCTCTGCTCCACCTGTGATGCCAGCAAGCCCAAAGGCTAGGATCTAGCATTTGGGTATGTTTCTCTCACTCCTTTTGAAAGGAGGGGGATAAAGGATATATATGTGCCATCGTGGTCACAAGTGCTGTCAAAAACCATGAGATTCATACAGAAAAAGCAGCACCTACTTCAGCCAGCCTCATGCTATATTAAGAATCCCCTTTTTCCTGCTCAGAAGTGGCAGACAGGCTTGACCCTTAGTTTCTATGTCACCTCTCATAAATTTTAAAATTCATTATAATCTTGGATACACTTTTCAAAACCACGAATGGCTACTGTGCTATCATCAAGGTTTGCATTTCCCAGCAGACACTCTGAACTGAAGGATTTTCTGCCCACTTAAAAGCTCACCATTTCTTTTGCAAAAGGTGTTAGGGTTCTGTTGTTCTTCCTTTCTCTTTCTGTCTCAGTGTTTTTACCCCTCTCTCCTTTCCACCTGCCCTCCAGCTACAGCTGCTGTATCCTGGGGCCTGAGTTCATTTTGTAATGATTAATTCAGAGCCTCTGTGATCCCTAGTCTCCAGTTCTGCGGACAGAGTTTTCTCTGTCATATTGTTTATTTACCCACTCATCTGAAATCCTAGAAAGTAAAAGATGTGGAATAATGCATCATTCAGAAAGAAATTGTTCGTGTTCCTGCTTTGCACAATGTTACCAAAATAGCTTTTATTTTATTAACAATGCAAGTAATTCCAGTAGATATTACTGTATCAAAAATGCATGCAGTAATGGACCTGATATCCTATTCAATACCCTTTAATTTAGCACTTGTATTTGAATGACAGTAGTACCATATTTTTATGTCCCTTGCCACACACTTTTATACTGCAGCAAACATTTGCATTGTGCTATAAAATGTAGGTAATATCAGATTTCTCTCTTCTTCATAGTTTAAAAAACTAAGAAAGAGAGTCCAATTAGATTTGGATTTTGTTTCAAGAAATAAATATCTATCTAAAGTGTGTAGATACAAGTATTTATATTTTTATATTTATGTATGTATAAATTGGGCTTGATTCTATTGTCTTCACTGAAGTCAGTGAATCCGATTTGGTTAAGTGACAGAAGCCAGCTGTGTAGACAGCAGTGTGGATATGTGTATTTGCTCTGTGGACTGCAAAGTATCCTATTGGGATTATTATAGATTACAACAAACTGATATAATTTGAAATGTTTGCCTTGGCGACGGAGCAAAGCAATCAAATTATTAAAATAGCTGGAATAGTGCTTATTGTACAAATAAGTAGCTCATATGTAAAAAATATCTGATCAATCCGAGAATATTTTATGTGCTGTATATTATAACTGTACATTAAGAGATAGACAAATCTCCTTTCAGAGACTGTTTCTGGCCCAAATTGTTCATAATCTATAGTTTTAAGGAAAGCATATGAAATGCAACAAAAATTAACATTTACAAATATGCTCTGTCCTGCCACAGTGAAAGATCAGAGTAGGCACTCATATTGTTGGAAAGTGCCTCTGTTACAGATGTTACAAATGGAAATGCCCTTCTTGGCTCTTTGAGGCTCCTGCAGTCACTGATTCTCATTATTTCCGTTATTACTCGTTAGCCACATTGGTCAATCAAGCATCTTCTTTGACCTCCTTTGCTAGCACTTTGTAAAACGATACTCAAGTGCATGTTGTATATTTACCTCTTTTTATTTTTTTTTCCTTTCCCTGCTGCATTTAGGAGAGTGCTTTGAAAACTGGTCTCTTGGGGATGTTCATAGGCTCCCTGGACAGCTGTTTCTATGAAATGACTTCCCTGCTTTTAGACACAAAGTGTGATTTTTTGTTCTCCTTTCTAAATTGCTTGTGAGAGTGCAAGGAAGAAGAGAATAATTTTTTATTATTATTATTTTCTCTTTGAAGTACCTATGTACTGTGAGTGCTAATGGACCTGTGAGTATATTGGTGAAGGTTTCATCATCTGAGGAGGCTGATGTGGAAATCAAGAGCTTGATGTTTCCAAGCTGTTTCCTCTTAGTACGTCCATAATATTTAGATTTAATTGGTTGACAGCCTTTTAGTTGTGTAGCAACTCAGCCCCAGCATCAGGATCTTGAAATCTTTGCTGAATGGCCATGATGAGTGCACATGTAGGTTGGATGTGAATTGGACTTGATGATCAACAGTGGGACTCAGTGGTCTTAGAGGTCTTTTCCAACCTTAAGGATTCTATGAAAGACCCATTAAGAAATGGGTCATGTTATAACCCTTTCCACTCCAGGCCACACGCATGTGGAAAGTGAAAAATATCCAGGATAAACTGAATGATTGTGTATGCCAGTGTTCTCCTTGGGGGTGTACCCAGCTAGGGAGCTTCACAGTTCAACTCTTCTCAAAAAAGACAATTTTGTTTTATCAAAAGTCATCAGAAAGAAGAGGAAAAACATCTGTGTGGGAAATGAAAGGGACAGTTGAGAGCAGTATTTAAATGTTAGTAGATACTAGGCATAAAGATATTACACATACACTGTTTTTTAGGATTGGACTTTCTGAATAAGCATGAGATATTTTGAGTAGCAACTGCTTTTGGAGAAAGTTTTTAGATATGTTTCTAGGAGAAAATAATCTGTCCCTTCTGAGACCCAGTTAAGGAAAAGGTCGCACTGTTGGTGTTACTGGATCTCTGTCAGAGCTGAGTAAAACTACCTTTGGCTTTTGCGTAAAAGAAAATATTTGGGTATAGATTATTCTTGTGATTTAGGAACAGTGTTCTACAATTTAGTGTTCTCACTGAAAACCATCCTGCCCCTTCCACTTCACACCCTCCAACTGGAGGCACAAAAGGGAAAGATCACAAGTTGAGATAAGAAGAATTTACTGTAAACAGTACGGAGACAAGAAAACTAAAAGTAACCCCAAGAATATTAATAACAGAGGGTGTTAGAAGAAGAAACAAATTACACTGAAATTGTAAACAAATATTGTTAAATATATTGCAAAGTGACAATAAACAAATGCCAGCCTGTTCAGTCAGCCATGTTTTCTCTACCCGAAGGAGTAGAGAAAACACAACTTCTCCAAGGAAAAGAGAGAGACTACTTACCTTGCCTCTGGAAATGATAAGAGGTACTATAGAACAACATCCTGACCAATGCCCCTTATGGCTATTATGAAAAAATTAACCTGGCCAGAACCAGGACAATAATTCTTCACAAGAACTCTTTTAAAATATGTATGAATTACAACTTTCAAACTAGAACATGTGTCTTAAGAGTTTTTATTCCTCCTTTTTTGAAGACAACTCTATTACTTTTATGCTCTTCTACTAACAATAAGCTTTCTGTGTAAATAAGCAGGGCCCCAAAATGCCAGCTTGCTACAGCAGAATGCAAGAACAGCAAACCAAAGGTTATTGCAACACTGCAGTGGGAATGCTATGCCTCAAAAATGTAAGATATTCATGCACAAAATGTGTACAAAGGCCTATTTTTAAGAAGACAATGTCAAGTTGCATAATTTTATAAAGTGTTTTTTAAAAATCTGAGCTGTTTTCTCTGCTATTAAAGCATTAAAGTGTAAGCTTTATATGGGAAATAACAGAATGGACAAATTTACTAGGGTTTTTTAATTGGTGGTAAATTTCTAAAACATAAAATCAGTTTCACCTTTATTATTTTATTTCTATATGTACATCATGGTGGTAATGTATCATTAAACTGTAGTATGTTTATCACTTTCTGCATTGTGAAGTAGTAAAAAAAAATGTTGGAAACAGATTTCTGTTTGACAGATGCTCTATCCCTTTCAAAGTGTGAAACTTACACATCAGGGTAAAAATGTATGCAACAATCAATAATCTGAACTTCTGCTGTGATTTGAATAAAACAGAAAATAACCCCTTTCCCATGGGGCAGGGGAGAAAAGTAATTTGGTGGAAATAATGAGAATGCTGTATGCTATACGCTATACATTACCTTTTTTATTACCAGAAATAAATAGAGGACTTTTGCATACAACAATTAGAATAAATAAACCCATTTTTTTATTGTGAATTGTGAATTTCTAGTAATTTATTTAAAACTACATGTGAAAATACACCTCCTCTGAGCTCCTTGATCAGATTTGATACCGGAAGACTGGCAAGAAAGCAAGGTTTGTAACCTCTTCAACAAGCGTCATTGTGCTTTTTGCTCTAAGAAGGGACAGTTTTATGTGTGCTGCTTTCTACGAGCAAGAACAAAAGCTATCAAATAAGTAAAATATAAAATGTGAAATGTTTAATCAATGTTTGATGGGGTAGATGAAGAAAAAAAGCAAGATTTCAATAACTACTAAAATCCAAAGTCTAAGGGTTAGGCCATTGCATTCTCTAAATAGTGCCTCTCACCAGTAATAGCTTCTTCTTGGATCGAAGAAACTGTATATATCTTCATTTAAATTACAGACTCATTTATCTTCTATATCTTCATTTAAATTACAGACTTTTAATATGACCCAAAATACAAAAATGTTTGGCTTGTGCCCTTTGGAAATATTGAGTGGTAATAAAAAGTAATCCAAAATATCTTAATTGGTTGAGGTATTTTAGGAGAAAATACCTGGAGCAATCCCTGGAGAGATCTCCAAGTGGTCAAGCAGGAGGAAAAAATGACATTTAATATTGTTTTAATGGAGATTTTATAGAATAAGAGAAAGACTTAAATTCAAACACATTTCTGTCAGAACAAGTGATGGATCTGAATCACAAAACGCAAATGTTGTGGGACATAAAACTCAAAGTCTGATGCTGGTATGTGGGATTTTTGAGCTAACAAAACCTGTAGAGCAAGCAGCACCTACCTGGGGAAGATCCCATGATATAAAAGGGCAAATGAGGATCAATACCATTAATAGACCACTTTCCTCAGAGCTATTTCCAGGCCATGGATTTGAAGCAGAATAGACAAGTCGAGATTGTTTCAGTAAGCGATTTGGATGAAGCTTGATTCACCTTGAACAGAAAGAAGAAAGACCTGACACAAGTCACTGACTGTTCAGTGCAGAAATTTAAAAGAATAGGAAGTGCAAAGAAGACAGACCTCTCAAACAGGAAAGGAACAAGTAATTTGAAGACTATGACATTTTATTCTCCTGCTAAACTCCTTTAAAAAAGTGTCATTTGGTTCTTGCGAACAGGGATTCCAACTGTGTGTAACAACTCGGTATGTACTCAAAATTTTACATGAATGGAATACACAACTGACAATCTGGCCTGTACTATTTTCTAGTCATTCAAGTTCTGGCTTCAGGCAGAAATAGTTTAAAAATATGAGAGAAAGTTTCTAGAAATTGTGTTCCAGAAAATGCACTCTTGGTTTTGCAATCTTCTGTGTCAGAGGGTTCTTTTTCTATCTAGAAGTAGCATCAGTAGAAAACCAGGGCTTTTGGATGTCAAATTTTAATGCTTACTAAATTTGACATACTAAATATTGTTATGATAGTTAAAAGACTACATTCAGTGGTTATGAGATTAAATGGTTTTCTGAAGAATAAGATAATAGTATTTTACTCCAAGTCCAGAGTGTCGAATCTCAGTAGTGTTAAGGATACTGCTGTAGAAAATGAGAGGCCAATGCTTTAAAAAGCTGAAAAAAATGTCAGATTCCAATTTGGCATTTCTGTATTTCAGGGCAACATCCTTTAAATTTGATCTGTCACCAACTGAAACAGGATTTGACAGAAAACCTAGAGCTAGATATTTTGATTGTATAACCTCTTCTTTTAACTCAGGTAGGTGAGAAAAAGACAAAAATTAAACAGAACATGTACTTGGGGAAGGGAAACTATCATGCAGCCTGTACATCTGTGGGACAACCTATGTGAGGGACTGGAGACAACTCCTCTTTAGGAAGAAACTGAAGGAGTTAGAGGTAAATTCTGAAAATATAATTGTAGAAACAGAAGCAGCTGCAGAGAAATTGGGGAAAGAAGGCACAGTACTTCAATAGTTGAAGATTAGAGGATGAGAAGAGTTCTAGACGTTCCTTCAGGGGACCAGAGTAAGGATATAAAAGGACTTCTTGCAGCATATCATTGTCAAAGAATCTCTTCTGTGTGAGCATCAAGAAGAAGCAGGTAATACAGAACTTATCTTGAATGCAGCTTTGAACACAACCCTTAAAAAGAAGGAAGGAGTATTTGGGGCAATCTTCAACCACATAGCCAAGGGTCATGTTTTCAATGGCACTCATGGCTCGGCCTACAGAAAATGAAACAATGGAAAAAGCACTCTGTTAAATGGTGCTGGGAAGACTCCATGGTTAGAAAAGCTTATGGGGAGGATATGAAACACGTCAGTAAAGAGGTTGACATAGAAGGTGTCACTGGAGAGTGACCTTGCCCAGTGTAGGGAGGTTGGAACTAGGAGATCTTTAAGGTCCTTTCTAACCCAAACTATGATTCTAAGTGTATGTAGGCCTGGAGAGTTTGGGGGTTTTTTTCCTAAGTTTTGATCTTGCACATCTTCTCCAGGAGTAGTTTCAAGGGTTAGAATGAGTGGGTTCATGCTATTGTTTAGAAATTAGAATGCAACAGGAGCCTTTTCAAAGTACCAAGGGTACTCTGAAAATGTCAGAGTTCATTGAATGTTATCAGGTATTTTATTCAGATGGCACAGTCCAGGAAAGTCTTGCTGTGTGAGTATATAGCTGTGTGAGTATATAGCTCCATGTATACTCACAGGGTGCACATCCTACTAGCTCACACTCTAGGGAAGAGCGACAAAAAGTGATTAAGAAAATATGTTTTTATTCCTGTTTTACAGAAAGGAAAGAAAGAGGTAAATCACTTGTTGTGGTCATACAAAAAGCATGTAATAACCTGAAGTCATGTAAGAATTAATTCAGTAACTTCTGCCACAACATCCTTTCCTTTAGAAGTGTTGCATCACTCTGTGAAGTAATAAATCAAGATGTATTTTCTAAGGTCTCCACTAGGATATGCTGGTTTTCCAGCATATAAGAGAATCTTTTGTTTAGCAGTTTGGGACAGTGTTCAGTGCAATTCTGCAGTTGGTTAAAATGGGCTACTATCCGTTTCAGACTCAGATGATCTGAACCTAAGCCCACCAGAGGCCATTTGATCTTCCTCCACACTTTGGGAATAGATGTTGTGGGTGACTAGTCTGAGCAAAAGGAATGGATAATTCAGCAGTCAGTCTTAGCCACTGTGCACACCTGTGTTATGTTACAATTGGGTGACAGACTGCAAACCACGTTAGAAGCAGTAATGAGAAGAGCAAGACAGGAAATGAGGATTTTCCTTTTTGAGAGGTGTTACCTAAGATATTTTCTAAAGCTGAATTTTGAATAGTAAGATGATGGATAGTGAATCACTTAAAAACAAATCTTGTTTAGGTCTTTAGCTTGTGTAATAGGATGCCATTTAACAGAACTCCTCATTAACTCATTATGGAAATTCAAGACTGGGGAATGAAAATGGCTTTGCATATTTTCAAAAGGCAAGATGATGCATTGAGTTGTCTCACAAGCAGGTGTATTTATTCTATTGATCCTTTGAATGCATTCCATGGATTTTACCACTTCTACTTTTCTCTCTTCCCTTCCTTCCATCTGTAATTAATTTCTGGGAATGTTTGCCATGCATCATTGTAATTTTGTATTCTGTGAGACAGCTTCAAAAGCCTGGCTCTTGCAGACACAAAAGCAGGATTTTTTTTCAACATATTGTGGGTACATGGAACATGAGGAAGACTATTCATGACTCTTTGTGTATCGTGTCTACAACCTCATGAATTAAAGGCAAGAAATGAGAATGAGGAAAAAGTGCATATATGAAATGGAAGAGAGAAGCTGGGCACAGGGGATGGAGAAAGTACTTCTTTAAAGAAAATAGCCCTGTTTTCTCTATACTGTAATATTTAAACATATATGAATAAAAACACATTTAAATATATAACCCTTACTAAAGTGAGAGATGAAAAATGTTTGGTTCTGATTTATTACTGGGTAATTTTGCAGTAAATTAATTTTGCAGTAAATTAAGTTAAAAATTTTATTAGATATATGCTGACAGAGTGTTGGATTATTCTAACAGTGGAAAAATAAATTTCAGTACAGACAACTAAGGAACTTACATAATCAGAAAGCTATTGTGCTCATTAAAAAGAAACCTTGCTCTTTCCAAGATTAGAAATTAAATAGATGAAGACTTAAGGAATTAGTGCTGTAATAAGGAATCATTTAATGAGAATGTATGTCACAACATGTTGGATAGCAAGTTGCAATGAAGTGACATTTGCTTGGATTTGAAAAGGAAGGAAAAACATTGATTAAGGACCATATGAAATATTTATTTATGAGTATTTCTCTAATACATTCTGCTTGCTGTAAGTCTGTATGAGGTGGTTCTGCACAGTGAACACAAATGGACTCAGTAAAATGGGCTTTGCAGACCAGCCTTACTGAAAGCATTTATCAGGCAGAAAGATGTTCTTGTTCGTGCTTAGAAAATCATAGAGAGGAGTTGATGATTTTTGTTTTGATTATTTTTAAAATGCACTTTCAGAGAGTAAGTTCCTCCACTCTGGAGGAAAAAAGACAATGTACATCCATCTGAAACAGAAACAGTGAATAGCCCAAACTTTCAAAACTCTGAAACTCAAAGTGTATTCTCTTTCAGTGCAGATATTTGTTCCCTCAGCAAGGCAGACACGTGTTCTGACTCTACAGCATGGTTTCTGTATTCTCCTTGCCATCCTATTAGCCACACTGAATTCATCTCTCTTGAACCTTTGTAATTATAGTTGTGTTTTGAATTCTAGATTAACTCTAAGCAGGGTTTTGTAAGGAAGAATTAATTCCATCCATCTTTGCTAAAATGACTTTGTCTGGCAAATATTAGCTGTTTCTTTAATGACCACATGAGATAGGCATCTCTTGTTTTTCCAAACACTCTCTGCATCCCTTTATACTTTCTGGTGATGTCTTCCAGGTCTGCAACCTATGCACATTTAATTATTGAATTAGAAGTATTTCCTTCTTGGATAAAGGTCATTAAAGAAAAGCTGACCAAAGCTTTTTCCAAAACATGAAATGTTCTCCTAACAGCTCCCCTCTACTGTGAAAGTTCCTTACTTACCACATGGTCACTCATCTCCCCTTAAGTTCCTAACGCATCTTACAAATGGTTTTCTGTTTCCCAATTTCGTTACTCCAAGAGTTGCCCTGAATGCCTTACTGTAATTCAGGCAAATTGGATCTAACATACTTCAGTTGTCTACAGAAAGCCAGTATCTTCTCAAAGAAAAATATCATCTGTACCTGGTATGATCTGCCTTCTTTCTCTTCTCCATACACATTGCTGAAACAATTATTCTTTTTGGCCCCTCGGTGGTTCTTGAATTCTCCTGAAAGGTAATTACAACCTTTGTTGAGTGCTCCATCTAAGAAAAATCTATAGGATGTGTTGCATTTGGACATGAAATAAAGTCAGAAGGCAGAAGAGAATCAGAAGGCTTTATTTACAATTCATTCAGCCTTTTTATAACATGCTGCACTAAAAATGCACATTATTGGTCCATAGGATTGACGCTCCTCTCCATTGGTTAAGTAACAGAAAATGTAAACAACACCCGGGAGAGAGGTTGTTATGCAAAAGAAATATTGTTTACACAGAAGTGTTTTGAAAAAAGGAAAACTGTTGAAAAGTTTCCCTTACAAAGCGCTAGCAATTCTGAGGCTCAGAAATATCAGGCCCACAAGGATGATGTGAAAATGAAATAAAAATATTGGCTGCACTTCTCCTAGTGAATTTTAATGTCTCCTTAACTAACAACAATTTCAGAAACATTGGCATTCTGTCTGTGTTGATATTCACGCTGATGCCATGTAATCATTGCAATAAACATATTTAGATGAGGAGCACATGATATTGTAACAACAATCTCCATTAATAGGAAATACAGTTTCATGAGTTTTCTGTGTTTTGCAGAATTTTACTGTTGTTGTTTGTTTATTTTTTTGAGCAATATGGAAAGACAAGATAACTTTAGTTTCTCAAAAGAGAACAAGGGTTTGATTATTTTTGATCATTTCAGATAATGACTTTTAGCTGTAAGAAAACTGAAGTGTTGGCCAGTCAAGGGCTTTTCAGAATAAAAAGTCCAGCACTTGAATTTGCCACTTTGAAGCAGGTCATTTTAATTAAATAATTATGGATCTAACAGATATGCAGACATGTTGAAATTCTGACTCCAGAATTTTATGTTTTCCTAAATCTTGCATTGATATGTTGCATTAATTTTGCACCATATGCTTTGAAATTATGCTCAGTAAAACTGGATAAATGATGTATTAAATATAATTTCTTAAGGTACTTCAGAAGCCTTTTTCTTGGTGTGAAAAAAAAATTCTTTCTTTATTTTTTTTTAATACTAAGGCTGTCAAGATGAAAGGAGGAAAAAACCAAACCAAAAATCTGAGGGCATTGTGTTTCCTCTGTCTGAACGCACACAGCAACAGAAACAAGTGCAAAGAATTAATAAATGTAATTCAAAAGTCATCCTACCACATCTGTGGTCACAGCATGGAAAGAACTGAATAGAAAACAAATCTGTCTTGGTGGCATGAGTGGCAAGTGCATCCAGAAGCTGTGTAACAATGAGAACATGTCAAGAGACATAAACAGATTAAAAGCTCCCACCTTACATCTACCATTTGCATGGGTTTGGATGTTTTCTTTGGTTTTTTAACTTGATAAATGCTCTACCTATTTTTTCCTTTTAGATCTCAGAAGAAGGTGTCTCTCATAAACTCCATTATTTCCAGATTTTGGGCTTCTGACAGAAACAGTGTAAGAACAAACAGTATTCAAAAGACTTCATTTTGCCTCCAGCTAAATTCACCAAGTGTCAATGCAAGTGATTTATTTATTTATAAAGCAAAACCAACTCGGTTTTCAAATCACTATGATGAATATTAGGGTGGGGAGGTGGGGAAGGTTGGAGACTAAGTTACCTGCTTGGCTCTTATTTTATTTAGCTTGGTTCCCCTGTTAAATGTGACCCTGTGGCAGTTTACAGCCCCCACATGGAACACACTTTGAGTGAAAAATAGACCCATTTGGCCATAGTTTCAGGGAATGTTTCTTGAGAGTTTTACACTGCTGAAAGCTTTATTGCTGCCATCAGTGGGAGAAGATACAAACTTTCAAATAAATCTGCTCAATATTTACCTGCTTATTGTCTCCACTTATGTCTACTTTTTCTATGCAGTTTCAAGCAAAAATGTAAAGAAAAAAAACCCAGAAAAATTGCTTCTTGTAGGTTCTCATAACTAAACGGTAATTTAGGAGTTCCTTCAGTTAGAGTAGCAATCTCAGAGTTGGAATTTTTTTATTTTTTATTTTTTCTTATTTTCCCTTCTGGATGTTTTGGGTTTTTTCCTAAAATTGAAAGTCATCTATGGAATGAAAAACTATTCATGTTTTAAATCAATTCAAATGATTTTTCACTCTTCACATGGGCTCAAGCCTATGTCTTTGAGAGTTTTTGTGAAAAACCACAGAGGCAAGATATTAATTTGGTGGTTAAGTACCTTTAAAGTAGTAAGCTCAGGTATGAAATGAGCAAGGCCCAAAAACCTTTGCTATAATTATTGCAAAAAATATGCTAGCTGCAAAATGTAAGTTGGAGGTCAGTTTAATATTTTGCCACTTTTTTCATGCAGTTTTGGTAAGCAAGCACATCCTGTATCAATCAGTTTGTGACAAATAAGTTAGCTAAAATCCCCATGTTTCCACAACATTTTTTTTTTCTCAGAAGCATTTTTCCAAGGAATTTTTTTGGTTTTTTAATCCCATCCAAGAGTTCTAACAGTGATATAGCACCCCAAATTTGAGATACTTGCAGATCTTGGTCACTGTCTTTACATTCATGGTATAAGATTCTTTGAGTTTGGAAAACCCTAAAACATGGAGCATAAAAAGGTAGAACTTCCAAGTTTTATTAAAATTTTTTATTTGGTTGGTTGGTTCTTTGGTTCTTTGGTGTGTTTGTAGTTTCCATATCATAATGTGAAATGTTTGAGAAACCACTTCAGTACTTCACAGAACTATAACAACCCAGCCTTTTTGACATTTTCATTTTATTCATCTAAGGCAGATCCAAATATAATATCCACTGTTCAACCTGCCACATTTTAATAAAGGATCACACAGGATTGTGAGTTCATAAAATCATAACTACTTTATGTTATTGTTAATGCAGTTTCTTCTGGAACATGTGCAATGTGTTGATATTCTGTAGTTAATAGTCTGTTCTTGCAGAATCCAATGTATAGTGAAATAAATAAGTCATTATGGAATGGAAAAACAGTGCTTCTTTTAGGGACTCAACTGACTCTGGTCTGTCATCCAAAAAGAAAAAAGACAATTACATTTTTGTGTTAGGCGTGGAGCTGCTGCGAGAGAGAGGTCCCCCATAACACTTTTTTGCTACCTGGGTGAAACTTTATGTGCTGATGGCCTGCATCAGGAGGGGGTGAATGCCCTCAAGGAATGCAATCCACAGGCATAGCAGAAAATGGCAACTCTGTGTAAGCCCTTTTAAGGCAGCAGAGAGAGTGGGGTTACACAAGCCAGCCAGGAATGCCTTAGTTCCCTGTTGGCAGTGTACACTAAGCTGCACCAAGGTGGATCATGTAGGAGATGCCCATGGAGCCTGCTGGCACTCACAGCACCCTCTGTGTCCTGCTGCCCTGCAGACAGAACCCTAACTTGAAGTCACAGACCTTCTTCTTCCTCTTCTTCTTCTTCTTCTTCTTCTTCTACTGCTTCTGCTTCTGCTTCTGCTTCTTTCTTCTTATTCTTCTTTCTTCTTCTTCTGCTTCTTCTTCTGCTTCTTCTGCTTCTTCTTCTTCTGCTTCTTCTTCCTTCTTTCTTCTTTCTTCTTTCTTCTTTCTTCTTTCTTCTTTCTTCTTTCTTCTTTCTTCTTTCTTCTTTCTTCTTTCTTC
>VZUI01028079.1:0-11106 GCA_013401135.1 Cettia cetti
CCCGAGGCAGCCGTGAGGGACGGGTGGAGCCGGGCCGGGGGGCGCCGGGAGCCGCGGCCGGGGAAAGGAGCGGCGGTCGGTCCGGCGAACGGCGAGGCGCGGCGGCGGGCAGGTCCCCGCGGGGTCCTTCGGCGACGGGAGCGGAGGGAGCGGGATCGGCGGCGCGATGAACCTGGAGCTGCTCGGTGCGAACGGAGCGGGGACGGGAGCGGGAACGGCAATGGCAGTGGGGGCGGGAAGGGCAATGGGAGCGGGAGCGGGGTCGGAGCGGGGCGCTGCGGGACCGGCAGGTGGCGGGAATGGGACCGGGAATGGGGAGGGAGCTGGGAACGGGGGGCGGCGGGGGCGGGACGGCCAAGCCGGAGCTGCTGGGTGCGAACGGGCACGGGAGCGGAGGGTGGCGCGGCTGGGAACCGGGATGCGGAGGGAGCGGGGCTGGGCTGGAGCAGGGGAGCGGCGGGGCCGGGAAGGCGGGCTGGGTGAGCCGGGCTGCGCCGGTACCGGTACCGGAGCGGGGGGAACCGGGCAGGCTCGGCGGGGCCGCCTCTCGCTGAGCCGCCGCTTTCCCGTTCCTCTGCAGAGTCCTTCGGCCAGAACTACCCCGAGGTAACCGCGCTCCCCCCGCGGAGCCTCCCCCGAGCCCTCCCCGGCTCTGAGCGGGTCCGCCCGGGTCTGGCTGAGTTTTCCCGGGTCCGCCCGGGTCCGCCCGGGTCTGGCTGAGTTTTCACGGGTCTGGCTGAGTTTTCCCGGGTCTGGCCGGGTCTGAGCGGATCCGGCCGGGTCTGGCTGAGTTTTCCCGGGTCCGCCCGGGTCTGGCCGGGTCTGAGCGGGCGCGGGCGCTGCGCTGTCCCCGCAGGAAGCGGACGGGACCCTGGACTGCATCAGCATGGCCCTGACGTGCACCTTCAACCGCTGGGGCACGCTGCTGGCCGTGGGCTGCAACGACGGCAGGATCGTCATCTGGGACTTCCTGACCCGCGGCATCGCCAAGATCATCAGCGCCCACATCCACCCCGTGTGCTCCCTGTGGTGAGCGCCGGGGATCCCGCGGGGATCCCGCCGGGATCCGCTTCCCGGGGCGCCGGGAGGGTCGGGGTTGTCCCGGTGGGCGTGCCCGGGCTGGGGCAGCGCTGCCGGGGAGGGAAGGGGGTGCGGGAGGAGAGGCGGCTTTGGGTTTTCCGCTGGTTAAAGGGGATCCAGGAGAGCTGGAGAGGGATTTGGGATGAGGGGTGGAGGGAAAGGATTCCCACTGCAGGGGTTGGGTGGGGTTTTGGGAAGGGATTTTTCCTGGGAGGGTGGGGAGGGGCTGGGATGGAATTCCCAGGGAATCCGTGGCTGCCCCATCCCTGGGAGTGCCCCAGGCTGGGTTGGAGCAGCCTGGGATGGTGGGAGCTGGAAAGGGATGGGATTTAAGCTTCCTTCCAACCCAAACCATTGCATGATGCCATGTGTTCTGTCAGGAATTACATTTTCCCCTTTTAACTTTCCTCCTGCCATTATTCCCTCTGGGCTGTCAGATTTCCCTCTGAGTTCCTTTTCCCCTTGGCAGAATTTGATTCCTGTAAGGAATAAATTTATTGGGAATTCCCTGAGCTCCCTTTTCCCCTGGATGCATTTGACCACTTTAAGGAATAATTTGATTGGGAATTTCTTGAGCTTCTCTCTCCCCTGGCAGTGTTTGACTCCTGTAAGGAATAACAGGAATTCCCTGAGCTCCTTTTCCTCTGGGTTGTGTTTCACCCCTTTAAGAAATAACTTTACTGGGAATTCCCTGAGCTCCCTTTTCCCTCCTGGATGCATTTGACCCCTTTAAAGAATAACTTTGTTGGGAATTCCTTGAGCTCCTTTTCCTCCCTGCTTATGTTTGGTCCTTTAAGGAATAACTTTATTGGGAATTTTCTGAGCTTCTTTTCCCCTTGGCTTTGTTTCACCCCTTTAAGGAATAACTTTACTGGGAATTCCCTGATTTCCCTTGCCCTCTGGCAGCATTTTAGGAATAACTTTGTTGGGAATTTCCTGAGCTTCTTTTTCCCTGGCAGCATTTAAGCAATAACCATTGGGAATTCCCTGCTCTCCCTTGTTCCCTCACACCATTTAAGGAATAACTTTGTTGGGAATTCCCTGATCTCCCTTTCCCCTGACACCATTTAGGGAATAACTTTGTTGGGGATTCCCTGATCTCCCTTTCCCCTGACACCATTTAGGGAATAACTTTGTTGGGGATTCCCTGATCTCCCTTTCCCCTGACACCATTTAGGGAATAACTTTGTTGGGGATTCCCTGATCTCCCTTTCCCCCTGACACCATTTAAGGAATAACCATTGGGAATTCCCTGATCTCCCTTTCCCCCTGGCACCATTTAGAGAATAACTTTGTTGGGGATTCCCTGATCTCCCTTTCCCCCTGGCACCATTTAGAGAATAACTTTGTTGGGAATTCCCTGATCTCCCTTTCCCCTGACACCATTTAGGGAATAACTTTGTTGGGAATTCCCTGATCTCCTTTTTCCCCTCACACCATTTAAGGAATAACTTTGTTGGGGATTCCCGAGCTCCTTCCCCCTGGCAGCATTTAGGGGATAACCATTGGGAATTCCTCCTGTGCAGCTGGAGCAGGGATGGGCACAAGCTGGTCAGTGCCTCCACCGATAACATCGTGTCGCAGTGGGACGTGCTGTCCGGGGACTGTGACCAGAGGTTCCGCTTCCCCTCGCCCATCCTCAAGGTCCAGTACCACCCTCGGGACCAGTAAGTGCCTGGGCTGCTCCCACTGGGGTGGATCCCTGCTGCTCTGGGTTTTTTTTTTTTAGGTTTTCCAGGTGTAATTGTTGGGTTTGGGGGGGTTGTGGAGTTGGGGTTTTGGGAGGGAGTTTTGGGGATGGGTGTGGAAGTGTCTGCTTGGGTTTAAAATTCCTGCACAAACTCAGAGATGGAAAGGAAGTTAAAGCAGGCCTGAACTTCACAGGGTTTTGCTGTCTGATTACTAAAGATAAGACAACAAAATCTGAAATATCCTGAATTCCTCAATCCAGCTCAATGCTGGTTTTGCTCTATATGGGAAATCCTTTTCCAAGATATCCTGAATTCCTCAAACCATTTGATCCTTTTTTTGCTCTAGAAGTGGAAACCCTTTCCCCAAACACCCTGAATTCCTCCATCCATTTGATGCTTTTTTGCTCTAAACACAAAAACCCTTTCCCCAAACACCCTGAATTCCTCAATCCATTTTACTCTAAAAGTGGAAATCCTTTCCCCAAACATCCTGAATTCCTCAAACCATTTGATGCTTTTTTTGCTCTAGAAGTGGAAACCCTTTCCCCAAACACCCTGAATTCCTCAATCCATTTTGCTCTAGAAGTGGAAACCCTTTCCCCAAACACCCTGAATTCCTCCATCCATTTGATGCTTTTTTTGCTCTAAACACAAAAACCCTTTCCCCAAACATCCTGAATTCCTCAAACCATTTGATCCTTTTTTTGCTCCAGAAGTGGAAATTCTTTCCCCAAACACCCTGAATTCCTCCATCCATTTTGCTCTAAAAGTGGAAATCCTTTCCCAAAACACCCTGAATTCCTCCATCCATTTGATGCTTTTTTTGCTCTAGAACTGGAAACCCTTTCCCAGACACCCTGAATTCCTCACTCCACCTCGCTCCTTTTTTCCCCTGCAAAGCTGTGAATCCTTTCCCAGGGCTGCCATTCCCAGCTGTCCCATTTTTCAGGAACAGGGTGCTGGTGTGTCCCATGAAGTCAGCCCCAGTGATGCTCACCCTGTCCGACTCCAAGCACGTGGTGCTGCCCGTGGACGACGACTCCGACCTCAACGTGGTGGCCTCGTTCGACCGGAGAGGGGAATACATCTACACCGGGAATGCCAAGGGCAAGGTCAGCCCTCCCTCCCTGCCCCCGGGCTCCAGGGCAGGGCTGCGCAGGGAATTTCCCCCTGGGAGAGGAGGGTCAGGCTCTGGGAGTGCCCAGGGAGGGTTTGGGGTCTTTGTCCCGGGGGATTTCTGGAGGTGGCAGTGAGAGCTCGGGGGGGATTGGGCAGCCTGAAGGGTGGGGGGCATGGGGAGGGGTTTGGGGAGCAGGGACAGGCACAGGGAGGAGTTTGGGGAGCAGGGACAGGCACAGGGATGGGTTTGGGGAGCAGGAATGGATTAGGGGAACAGGATTGGGTTTGGGGAGCAGGGACAGGCACAGGAATGGGTTTGGGGCACAGGAATGGATTTGGGGAACAGGTGAGCAGCACAGGGATGGGTTTGGGAAGAGGTGAGGGGCACAGGGATGGATTTAGGGAACAGAGACTGGTGCAGGGATGGCTGCAGGGTTTGGAGAACAGGTGAGGGATTGGTTGATGATCCTGGAGGGTTTTTCCAACCTTAGGGATTCTGGGATCTTTGTCTGACTTCTTTTTGACACATTTTTGGGGTATTTTCCTGACGTTTCTGTCTCAGCAGCTCCTGCAGTGTCCCCAGGTGGGCTCCCAGGGCTCTGTTTCAGGTGAAGCCACTGATTGTTCTCTGTCTGCTCAATCTTCAGATCTTGGTCTTAAAAACAGACACTCAGGATCTTGTTGCTTCCTTCAGAGTGACCACAGGGACCAGCAACACCACGGCCATAAAATCCATCGAGTTCGCCCGCAAAGGGAGGTGAGCACCCCGGGGCTGATCCCAGAGCTGCAGAGAGCCCCTCAAACCCCCACAATCCTTTCACAGGCCAGCATTTGAGTGGGGTTGCAGTGATTTGTCTCCGTTCTGCTGCAGCTGCTTCCTGATCAACACGGCCGACCGCATCATCCGCGTGTACGACGGGCGCGAGATCCTGACCTGCGGCCGCGACGGCGAGCCCGAGCCCATGCAGAAACTGCAGGACCTGGTCAACAGGTGGGGCAGGCAGGGACACCTGGGGGGCAGGCAGGGATTTGGGGGGCAGGCAGGGACACCTGGGGGGCAGGAATGGATGTGGGGGGCAGGCAGGGACACCTGGGGGGCAGGCAGGGACACCTGGGGGGCAGGCAGGGAGCTGGGGGCAGGAATGGATGTGGGGGGCAGGTAGGGACATCTGGGGGGCAGAAATGGACCTGGGGAGCAGGAAGGGATTTGGGAAACAGGAATGGGTCTGGGGGGCAGGAATGGATCTGGGGAACAGGTGAGGGGTGCAGGAATGGATGTGGGGGACAGGAATGGATCTAGGGAGCAGGAATGGATTTGGGTGACAGGTGAGGGGGACAGGAGTGGATCTGGGGATCAGCAATGGATCTGGGGGGCAGAAATGGATTTTGGGAACAGGTGAGGGGGACAGGGAGGGATTTAGGGAACAGGAATGGATTTGGGGGACGGGAGAGGCACAGGGAGGGATTTGGGGGATAGGAATGGATTTAGGGAACAGGTGAGGACACAGGGATGGGTTTGGGGAACAAGTGAGGGGAATGGGGTTGAATCTGAGAACAGGAATTGATTTAGGGAACAGGTGAGGGCAGGGATTTGGGGGACAGGAATGGATTTGGGGGACAGGTAAGGAGTGCAGGAATGGATTTGGAGAACAGGGACAGGCACAGAGATGGGTTGGGGAACAGAGACAGGGATGGCTGCAGGATTTAGGGGACAGGGAGGGGCACAGGGATGGGTTTGGGAACAGGTACAGGGACAGGGGTGGCTGCAGGATTAGGGGACAGGAACAGGGATCTCTGCTCCTTTTCCCTGAGTGCTCAGCCACTGGAAAAGGCTCCCCAGGGAATTGTCACCCCCAAAGGCTGTGGGATGTTTGGACCCTCAGGGATGCCCTGAGGAGGATTCTGGGGTCTGAGCAGGGCTGGGGCTTGGATCAACGATCCTGATGGATCCTTTTCCCCTCACAATATTCCCCATGAAACACCCCCTGTACCTGGGGGCGCACTTCCCATCCCACCCTCCCCACCAACACCACGAAACCCCCGGGATTTACCCACAACCAACCCTAAACACATCAGCAAAGCCAAAAGAACCCCAAACCCTGCTTTCCCTTGGCTGCAGGACCCCCTGGAAGAAGTGCTGCTTCTCGGGGGACGGCGAGTACATCGTGGCGGGCTCGGCGCGGCAGCACGCGCTCTACATCTGGGAGAAGAGCATCGGCAACCTGGTGAAGATCCTGCACGGCACCCGCGGCGAGCTGCTGCTGGACGTGGCGGTACGGCCCACACCCCGGCCTTTGGGAATCCCAAACTTCCACTATTCCTCTGATGAAGGGGTTTTTATTTCCTTTTTTTTGTGTTTTTTTTTTGTTTGTTTGTTTGTTTGTTTCTTCTTTTTTTTTGCGTTTCTTTGTCCCAGTGGCACCCGGTGCGCCCCATCATCGCCTCCATTTCCAGCGGCGTGGTTTCCATCTGGGCTCAGAACCAAGTGGTGAGGGGGACTGGAAGCTGAACATTGGGATTTCCAAGGAGAATTCCAATCCTTGGCTTCCAAACTCTGCTGGATCTTCGGATTTTGCATGTTGGAGGGGCTGGATGAGCAGGGGGTGCTCTCAGAAAAAAGCTTTGACTTTTAATTAACATGGAATTTTCAATTAACATTGAATTACTGGGGGGTGCTGCCTGTAACTTTGTACTGTTCCTAATTCCTCGTTTTCTGTGGAGCTTGGAGTTCCCTCCTCGCTGGGAAATCCCATTCCCAATCCCTGTGGAATGTTCCAGCTCCAGCAGCAGAGCAGCCAAACTCCTTCCCTGCTTTTTCTGCTTTTCCCCCTCCTTTCCCAGCCCTGTTTGGAAGGATTTTGGTGTGGATTTGCTGTTGGGGCAGGAAACTCTGGGATTTATTTCCCTGCTTTTGGCTTGGGGTGACATTCCTGAGGCAACCTGGGAATTTGTTTTCCCCAAAAATGGTTTAGGCTCAAATTTCACTCGATTTTCCCATCAGCTGGAGGTGGCAGAGCTCCCTAAAATCTGCTTTTAGGCTTTGCTGTCTGTGCTGCCTTTTGGTGTTCCCTTGGGGAGGGGGCTGTGGTTTCCCAGCTTCTGTGGGATTTGCTGTGGTTTTTAAAATGCTTTTATGGGATTTGCCTTGGTTTCTGGGGCTTGTAGGGGATTTTCCTGGGTTTTCCTTGATTTTTAATGCCTTTCTGGGATTTTCATTGATTCTTGGTGCTTCTATGGGATTTTCCTTGATTTTTAAAATGCTTTTATGGGATTTCACTGAGCTTGCAGAGCCACAGAATAATTCAGGGTGGAAAAACCAATTCCAACCACTCCCACCTCCCTCCCTTATCCCCCCCCTTCCACTCTTTAAACCCCTCCAGGATTTTAAATCCTTTAAAATTCACGGAATCCAAACAATCCAACACTATTTCAATAAACTAAAACTGCTTTTTTTTCCTAATTTTTTTAGGAAAACTGGAGTGCTTTTGCCCCAGATTTCAAGGAGCTGGATGAAAACGTGGAATATGAGGAGAGGGAATCAGAATTTGACATTGAGGACGAGGACAAGAGCGAGCCAGAGCAGACAGGTGCAGCAAAGCATTCCCAGGGGATCCCCAAAGCTCCCCGTCCCTCCTGGCCACGGGCTGGTGCCTAAAATCAGAAATTAAAAAAATCTTGGAATGTGAAAAACTATGGGAATGAGGATTATTGCCTTGTTAGCAGGCTTTAATTTTTTTTTTATTTTTTTAAATTTTTCTTTAAATTTAAAAAAAAATTTTAACATTTTTTCAATATTTTTTGATTTTTTAAAAAAATTTAATGTTTAATTTTTAAATTTTTTAAAGTTTTCAAAGTTTTCAAAATTTTAAAAAATGTTTTAAATGTTTATTTTTTAAATTATTTTAAAGTTTTACATTTAAAAATATTTTTTAATTTTTAAAATTTTCTTAATTTTTAAAAATTTTTAATTTTTTGAATGTTTTTTTAATTTTTTAAAAAAATATTTTACAAATATTCTTCTAAATTTTAAAATATTTTTACTTTTTTTTAGATTTTTTAATTTTTTAAATTTTTGTAATTTTAATTTTCTTTTTAATTATTTAATATTTTTAAATTAATTTTTTAAAAATATTTCCTCTTAAAGCACTTCCCATAATTGCATTAATTGGATTTTAGCAATGTTTTATACTTTAATATGATTTATTTTCAAGTTTTCTGCTTTGATAGGAAATAATTTATTTTGTTCCATAATGAAATATTTTAGCTTTCTTTTGTGGTTTAATATGAATTTTTTAGGGGTATTTATGTATTTTGATAGGGAATATTTTAGGTTTGGGTTGTGCTTTGATAGGAAATATTTTAGGTGTGGTTTGTGCTTTAATATGAATTATTTTAATCTTGTGTTGTCCTTTAATAGGAAATATTTTAGGTTTTTGCTTTATCAGGAAATATTTTAGGGTTTTGTGCTTTAACAGGAAATATTTTAGGGTTCTTTTGTACTTGATTAAGAAATATTTTAGATTTATTTTCTGCTTTAATAGGAAGTACTTCGGTGTTTTTTGTGTTTTAAAAAGAAATGTTTTAGGGTTTTTCTGTGCTTTAATATGAATTGCTTTAGGTTTGTGTTGTGCTATAATAGGAAATATTTTAGATTTATTTTGTGCTTTAACAGGAAACCTTTTAGTGGTTTTTTGCTGCTTTAAGAGGAAATTGCAGGTTAGTTTTGCTGTGACAGGAGCTGCTCCGGGTGCTTTTCCCGCCTGTAATTCCCGTTTTTCCCTGGCTGCAGGTGCCGATGCTGCGGAGGATGAGGAGGTGGACGTGACCAGCGTGGATCCCATCGCCGCCTTCTGCAGCAGGTGCCCCAACCCTGACCCCACAGCTCCCACAGAGGGGCAGGAACAGCCCCCACAGGGCATGGCCCCTGGAAAGCAGGGCAGAAAGCAGGGCAGAAAGCAGAACATGCCCTATAGACCACAGCATGGCCTAGAAACCAGGGCAGAAAGCAGGGCAGAAACCAGACCATGGCCTATAGACCACAGCATAAACCAGAGCCTGGCCTATAAACCAGAGCCTGGCCTATAAACCAGAGCCTGGCCTATAAACCAGAGCCTGGCCTATAAACCAGAGCCCTGGCCTATAAACCAGAGCCTGGCCTATAAACCAGAGCCTGGCCTATAAACCAGAGCCTGGCCTATAAACCAGAGCAGAAACCAGAGCCTGGCCTATAAACCAGAGCCTGGCCTATAAACCAGAGCCTGGCCTATAAACCAGAGCCTGGCCTATAAACCAGAGCAGAAACCAGAGCCTGGCCTATAAACCAGAGCCTGGCCTATAAACCAGAGCCTGGCCTATAAACCAGAGCCTGGCCTATAAACCAGAGCAGAAACCAGAGCCTGGCCTATAAACCAGAGCCTGGCCTATAAACCAGAGCAGAAACCAGAGCATGGCCTGTATAAACCAGAGCAGAAACCAGAGCATGGCCTATAAACCAGAGCAGAAACCACAACATGGCCTCTGTAAACCAGAGCATGGCCTCTATAAACCACAGCACAAACCACAGCATTCCCTCTATAAACCATAGCATTCCCTCTGTAAACCACAGCATAAACCACAGCAGGCCCTCTATAAACCACAGCATTCCTGTTACGAACTACAGCATTCCCTCTGTAAGCCAAAAAATTCCCTCTATAAACCACAAAATTCCTGTTGTAAACAACCAAATTCCCGTTATAAACTACAAAATTTCCTTTATAAACTACAAAATACCCTTCATAAACCCCAAATTCCTTTTATAAAATACTATATTCCCTTTAAACATTCCATTATGAACCCCAACATTCCCTTTAAAAAGCGCAACATTTCCTTTCAACATTCCCATTGTAAACGCCACCATTCCCTTTAAACGTCCCCTTTACCAACCCCAAACTCCCCACTCCCAACCCCAAAATTTCCAAACCCCAATTTCCAACATTCCTATCCCCCAGTGACGAGGAGCTGGAGGATTCCCGGGCCCTGCTGTACCTGCCCATCGCTCCCGAGGTGGAGGATCCCGAGGAGAATCCCCAAAATCCCCACTCCCAACCCCAAAATGCCCATCCCAAACCCCACAAACCTCAATTCCCACTGTTCCTATCCCCCAGTGACGAGGAGCTGGAGGATTCCCGGGCCCTGCTGTACCTGCCCATCGCTCCAGAGGTGGAGGATCCCGAGGAGAATCCCCAAAATCCCCATCCCAAACCCCACAAAGCCCACTTCCCAACATTCCCACTGTTCCTATCCCCCAGTGACGAGGAGCTGGAGGATTCCCGGGCCCTGCTGTACCTGCCCATCGCTCCGGAGGTGGAGGATCCCGAGGAGAATCCCTACGGGCCGCCCCCAGACGCCGTTCCCGGCTCCCTGCCCGACGAGGGGCTGGGCCCCGACAAGAAGCGCCCCAGCTCCTCGGACGGGCCCCAGGCCCCGAGGAAAAAACCCAAAACCACCAACATCGAGCTCCAGGGAGTCCCCAACGACGGTGGGTGGATCCCATCCCAAGGATTTGGGGTTTTGGGGCCTTGGGAGGGATCCAATCCCGAGGTGTTTTGGGGTGTTGGGAGGGATCTGATTCCAAGGGGTTTAGGGTGTTGGGAAGGATCCCATCTCAAAATTTCAGAGTTTTGAGGCATTGGGAACGATACAGTCTCAAGATCCCAAGATTTCAGGGGTTTGGGGTTTGGGGAGGGATCCAATCTCAAAGGTTTTGGGGTCTTTGGAGGGATCTGATCCAGGATTTCAAGGTTCTGAAGCATTGGGAACGATACAGTCTCAAGATCCCAAGATTTCAGGGTTTTATGAGGGATCCAATCCCAAGACTTTGGAGGTTTTTTCCATGGATTTGTCCTTGCATGGGAGTTGTTGTAGCAGCAGCTTCAGATCTCCACATTTTCCCCCACAACTCACCCCAAATTCCCATTTCCCTCCATAAACTCCCCATTTTCTCCCATAAACTCACCCCAAATCCCCATTTCCCCCCATAAACTAACCCCAAATCCCCATTTTTCCCTCACAACTCACCCCAAATTCTTATTTTCCCCCACATTTCCCCCGTAACTCACCCCAAATCCCCATTTCCCCCCATAACTGACCCCAAACCCCCATTTCCCCTCATAACTGACCCCAAACCCCCATTCCCCCCCATAACTGACCCCAAACCCCCATTTCCCCCATAACTGAC
>VZUI01028084.1:0-10068 GCA_013401135.1 Cettia cetti
CATCCCCAGAGCATCCCCAGAGCACCCCAGAGAATCCCCAGAGCACCCCAGAACATCCCAGAGCACCCCAGAACATCCCCAGAGCACCCCAGAACATCCCCAGAGCACTCCAGAACATCCCAGAGCATCCCCAGAGCACTCCAGAACATCCCAGAACATCCCCAGAGCATCCCCAGAGCACCCCAGAGAATCCCCAGAGCACCCCAGAGTGCCCCAAAACATCCCAGAGCACCCCAGAGAATCCCCAGAGCATCCCAGAGCATCCCAGAGCACCCCAGAGCTCTGCTCTCCAAGGGGACAGGCACAGAGAAATCCAGGGAGAGGCCACATGTCCCTCCTGCGGGGACACCCCGGGGCGGCTCAGCACCACCCCGGCGTCGAGACAAAAACATCCACAGCAAAAGGCCACAAATGTACCCGGAATTTTAACCCTTCCAGGCGCGTAGTTAAGGGAACAAGCTGCACATTCACTCCTGACACGGAGCAGGGGCTGCTCCGGGCCCCAGCCAGGCACGAGGGTGTCGGCAGCGCCTCCGATGCCGCTCCAGGCTCGGCTGCCCCGCGGCTCCGCTCCCACTCCTCCCATTCCATTTCCCACCCACCCCGGGACAGCCAGCCCCCGCTGCATCAATCCTTCATCCCCAGCTGCTCTTTTCCACGGTGTTTTTTTTTCCCTGCAGTTGGTGGCTCAGCAAAGCCACCGAGCTCTTTTGGGGCCCCGTCCCCACGGCGGGTGAGCGCTGCAGACTGGCACCGGTTTTGGCAACGAACTGGGATGTAAAGGAGCAGTTCATAAATAAATAAGTAAACAAATAAATAAAGCCACAGCACTTCTCAGCAGCTGCCAAAAAGAAACCTCGTTAAAAAAAACAAAAAAACAAAAAAACAAAAACAAAAACCACAACAAAACAAACAAACAACAACAAAAAAAAAAAAACCCAAAAAACAAACAAAAAAAAAAAACAACAAAGAAGGGTATGGCACAAATGAAGTTTTCTAGACCAAACTTCCAATCTCCCTCGTGGTTGTGGCCTTTCCCTCCTCTTCTAAAGCAGGGAAGGGAATTTTAAGGATTTAGGCAATCAGGTTTCTGTGATCACAGTGTGTGCCCATGGCTCTGTGTTCCTCCTCGTTTAATTGCAGCTGCCCAATTGAAATTGGATCTGAGACAGGGACAGAAGGATAAAAAGCTTCAGGAACAAACAGCGAGCTGAGGGGGGAAAGGCCACGACGTGAGCTGCCTCCTCTGCAGGCACCACTGGAACCACAAGGCAAACCCCAGCTCTGGAGGGGCAGAGCCCTGCTGGAGATGTGAAACCCCAGCTCTGGAGGGGAGAGCTCTGCTGGAGATGTGAAACCCCAGCTCTGGAGGGGAGAGCTCTGCTGGAGATGTGAAATCCACGGGCTCGACTTGCACGGAGCTCCTGAAGCAGCTCGGTTTTGGGCTCGCTCCCCCGTGGCACCGCCCTGCCCCACCCAGGCTGTGCCACCTCGCCGCTGGCACCTCCCGCCCCGCAATCCAACCCTCCGAGTCTCCAAACATCCCACGAGGCTTGAAAAACGAGCAACACAGAGAGGGCAGGACGGCCAGACAGACAGACAGACAGACGAGCCTCAACAGCAGCATCGGCAAGGAGCCACGCCGGGCCCCGGCGGGAACGGCGACACACGGGGCAGGACACAGCGAGGAGCAGCAGCGAAGCCACGACACGGGGCTGGCACTTGTGGCCCTCACAGGGGCAGGTCAGTGCTGTTGTGCCGCGTTTTCCTCGAGGTGCCATCGTCCCTGGGCAGGGCCCGCTGCAGGTTGGACATGGCCGCTGTCTTTTTGAGGTCAATCACGGCGTAGGAGTCGGTGCGGCGGGCACCGGGGCTGCCGGGCGCTGCCACCCGCGCCTCCTGCTGCCCCTTGCAGGGCTCAGCCTCCAGCTCCACCTGGATGTAGTTGAGCTGCCGCGGAGGCTCCGGGCAGGGCCGGGGGAAATCGAAGCTGAAGACGTTGGGCAGGCGGCTGCGCCGGGCTCGGGGCAGGAAAGCGCGGCGGGGCTGCGGGGCCGCGCTCTCGGAGGAATTCTGCAGCGGCTCCTCCTCTCCAGCCTCCGAGAAACCATTGGGGGACGGCGTGGGGGCCGCGGCAGCCTCCTGGTCCCTGTGCCGGCCCGGCTGCAGCTCCCACACCGGCGGCAGCGCCGGCAGGTTCTCGTAGTGCAGCAGCGCCGAGCGGCGATGGGAGCAGCTCCCGTCCTCCCGGGACACCTTGGAGCGGCACAGGGACGAGGTGCCGGGCGCCAGCAGCCCGTTGAGGTTCTCGTAGACGCACTGCGGGGAGCCACAGCCCTCCTGACGCTCGTTGTTGTTGTTGTTGGGAGGGCAGAGGCGCGCCCGGCGCTCCCGGGGCTGCCGGCACAGGCGGCGGTAGGCGGAGGTGGGAGCCAGCACGAATTTCACCTCCCCCGGCTGCAGGAAGACCTGGGGGTTGCGGTCTTCCAGGGAGCAGCTGTGGTTCCTAGGGGGGAAAGGAGGGTGGGCTTCAGGCAAGGAGTGCATACAGTGCCGGCCCCTCGGCTCCGGCTCGCCGGTGTTGACGTAGGTGTGGGACTGCAAGGAGAGAAGCAGAGGGACAGTGAAAGGAGGGGACAGCAGAGAACCAGAGCAAAGCAGCTGAGAAACCACCGGGAGAGGGGAGTCAGGCAGTGGCTGATGAGAAAAAAAAAGGGATTTTGGAAGTCGGGAAGGTTTTGGGAGGCAGAGTGTAAAAGTTGGTTTTGTGGGAGAGAGACAAAAGGAGTGCGGCTGCACTGCGTGCTGTGTGTCCACATGGATGGACATCTGCAGGAATTTCCTCATGGAAAGGGTGGCCAGGCTTTGGGAGGTTTGGAGTCCCCATCCCTGGAGGTGCCACTCAGGCACAGGTTGGATTTAATCTTTTCCAAGGTCTTTTCCAACCTCAGTGGTTCTGTGTCGTGCTCCATGCACATCTCACAAACTCTCCTCGAGTGGCTCACAGGGGGTCCCACAACCCTCACACCCGGCTCAGACCAGCTGGGTTTTGTAAAAAACACATTTAAAAATTCCACAACTGCGAGCAAAGAGCTGAAGCTCAAAAAGAAAAATAAAAAAGGGTCTGAATTTAGGGGTGGTGTGACAGCTGGCAGGTAACTGCCACCCAAACACCAGTGGGTTGAGGATAGAACTCAGATTTTTTTTTTTGACAGAACATCAGTTCTAGTGAAGTGCCAAAGAGCAGGAGCCTCCAGGAGCAAAATGAAGGAGAATAAAAAGTGACAAGGTGTGAGGATCTCCTGAGCTTTGAGTGAGGGAACCCCAGAATTGCAGCCAGCAGAGTTTAGGGTGGGTTTACCTGCTCCTCAGGCCCCAGGAGGGGGTGGGTAGAGTCCTCCCCCACGGAGGAATGTCTCAGGCTGCTCACTGAGGGGTGTCGGGCTGCAGAGTAGGACAGGGATTCTCCAGGGAAGCTGTGAAATCCATTGGGAAGTCCAGTGTAGCCCAGACCTGTGAAGGAATCAAGGCAGAGAAGGATTCAATTGGTGCAAAATAGAATTATTAGAGTTTCAGAGTGAGCTGGACTCTTCTGGACACCCTGGAAGGTAAAACCAGTCTGACCAGGGGACATCCCAGTGCTGGAGCACACACACAAGGGCCAAAAACCTAAGGAATTGCTCATGGAGACAGGAATTGAGGCATTCCAGCTGTGGCTTCCTGCAGAAACCCTTAGAGGTGCTGCTCAGGAGAGGCAGTGGTGGCCTGGAGGAACCCAGCTGAGGGGTGACAGCTCCGCCTGCTCCAGGGGCAGAAACCAAATTCCACACGGGGGAATTCCACAAAGCAGGAGCACCCAGGGGAGAGAGGCAGGGGCAGCACTGCAGATGTCACCCCCTGTGTCCCCTGGGCTGTCCCCACACGCTCTGGGCTCTTACTGGTGGGGCCCTGGGGGCTCTGGGCCAGCTCCCGATCCGAGGGGTGGCTGTTCCTGGTGATCACCACGGGCTCCTCCACCACGTTGATGCTGTTGCACTGCATCAGGTCCTGCAGCAGGTTGAAGATCTCCTCTGCTCGGGAGCACTTGAAGGCAAAAATCCCTGCCAGGGACAGAGAGGAGGGTCAGAAGAGCAAGGAAGGGATCCTGCTTGAAAAATTTGTGTTGTTGCCACTTTGAAATGAATCCTGATCTCTTCTGCTGTTGTTTAGCGGCGTCAAGGCACAGGAAAACAACCAACAACCCTGTGGATTGTTCAGGAAATAACAGCAGAAATCATGGAATACAGAAAGGTTTGGGTTGGAAGAGACCTTAAAGATGATCCAGTTCCACACCCAACCTGCCACAAGCCCAGAGCTCCTCCCAGCCTGGCTTTGAAGGCCCTCAGGGCTGTGGTTTCTCCCACCACACAGGTGTGGAGGGCAGGTGAGCTGCTCACCTCCCCTGCCTGAGCTCCCCTGGCACCCACTCCATCCTTTTCCAGGGGAAAATCCAGGCAGGGACTCCTCAAAGCTGGGCTGAGCCCTGTGCACGGGAGGGAGGGATGGGAAGGTGACGTTTTTCAAAATCCCTGGGATTGAAGAGTCTCTCCCCAAAGGAGCAGCCCAGCCCAGGAGCCAATCCCAGGCTGGCACACGCACACACCAAAGCCATGGCAACAGGAACAGCCTGGCAACAAGGGCTGCTCCCAAACAGCCACAATCTCCACCTTCTGGCCCCCCAAAAAAAGCTGGATCTGCCTTGCATCAGGTGGGGAGCAGCATCAGCAAGGGTAAAATTAATAAGCAGGATAAAATCCTGCAAGGGAGGAAGAGAACTCAACCAAACACATCTCAATTCTGCTTAAAGTGCCTGATAAAAATTCTGCAGGATGTGAGAGCTCTGCTTCATCCCCTCTGCCTGGACCTGAACAGAACCAAACCACACAAATGGCAGAATTTTCATCCCTGGATTAAATTTTCCCCACTGATCCTCACCCTGCAAAAGGCAAAACAGAAACCAAAGGACAAATCCCCTGATAGGAGAGGAAAACCCCACTGAAATAAATATTAAAGAGCAGCAGATGCCACTGCAGATTCACACAGACCCTGAGCACTCACAGGAGTCCTTTTGGAGTTTACAAACACATTAACAGAATGAGGAAACAACTTTTTTTATTTTTTTTTTTTCCTCCCAGGGGATGCAGATGCCAAGGAAATGTTCAGCTCTTTTTAAAAGCAACAGAGACAGACTGGTGAAGGAAGCAAGAGGCACCATTGTAAAACTGTCACTCCTCTATCCCCAGACTATTCCCAGTGCTGCTGGTGACTTGGCATCAGCTCCTGGGTGAGTCACTTCCCTCTCCGTGCTCACAACATCGTGGAATTCCTTTTCCTCTGTCACAAAGTGCTGCCAGACCCAAGATCAGAGCTCTGAGTAGAACCAGCATTGCCCAGCTTAGGGGAACAGCACTGAGGAAAACAAAACTGAACACAAAACTCAACCAAAAACTGCTCTGTGGAATAAATAATCCCAAAGGGGACCTGCTTTATCCTGAGTTGGAAGATGCTTAACAAAGTCTTGCAAACACTTTTAAGCTCCTGAGGAAGGCCCAGCAACCCCTCCTGCCCCAGCTGGAGCACCAAAGCACGGAGTAAGAACCCCAAAAATGCTTCAGCAGTGTCCCCACGAGCACCAGCAAGGCCAGACCACCAGGAGAATTCGGGGAGACACGAGGAGAATTCGGGGACACGAGAATTCGGGGAGACATGAGGGGAATTTGGGGAGACACGAGGAGAATTCAGGGAGACATGAGGAGAATTCAGGGAGACACAAGGGGAATTTGGGGAGACACAAGGAGAATTCAGGGAGACACAAGGAGAATTCAGGGAGACACGAAGAGAATTTGGGGAGACATGAGAATTCGGGGAGACACGAGGAGAATTCAGGGAGACACGAAGGGAATTCAGTGAGACTCGAGGACCAGCTGCCTTTGTGGAGAGAAATCTCAGCTCTGCTGCCCCCAGCGAGGCCAGAGGGCGCTCCGCAGGCACTGACCCTGCCCGGTGTGGCAGCGGCGGCCGCTCTCGAAGGAGAAGAGGTTGGAGTCGAAGCCGTAGCGGCGCAGGCACAGGTAGGGCCACCTGACGGCGTCGCGCTTGTGCGTGTGCAGGATCAGCTCCCTCTGCGTCAGCTCCATCACCCCCGAGCCCAGCTCGTGCCCTTCATCGTCCACGTTGGTCACCTGCAGGGGACACGGGGGAGAGCAGGGCAATGCATTGCCTGAGCTTGGGGAGGAGCCGCGGGATCAGCCAGCTCAAATCTCCCTGGAAGCCGAGGGGTGGGGAACTCCCTGGGCAGTTCCAAGGCCTGACCACGCTTTCCTTGAGGAAATTCCTCCTGATTTCCAGCCTAAACCTCTCCTGGTGCAGCTTGAGGCTGATTCCTCCTCCTGTCCCTTGAGGCTGATCCCTCAGCTGACTCACCCCCGCTGTCCCCTCCTGTCAGGCCAGAAATCCCCCCTGAATCTCCTTTTCTCCAGGCTCAGCCCCTTCCCCAGCTCCCTCTGGATTCTCCAGACCCTTCCCCAGCTGCTCCAGCTCCATTCCCTTCCCTGGACACGCTGCAGCCCCTCAATGTCTCCCTTCTTGAGGGCCCAGAGCTGGACAGGGCCCTCCAGGTGCCCCTGAGCAGCCCCCAGCCCAGCCCACCCACCAAGCTCTGCAATTCCATGATTCCCCTCCTTTTCCTGCTGCCTTTTTCCCAGCTGAGAGCAGGGATTCGTGGCTGGCAGGAGCTGTCAGCCCTGGAGCCCACGAGCTTGGCAGCTCAGCTGCTGTGGCTGAGCCCAAGCTCTGGAACACAGCCCTGAGCAATAAAAGGTTTTTTCTCTCCAGTCCCCCATTTCCTTGCATTTCCCAGGCACAGGCAATTTAGCAGCAAACACAAACACATTTGCAGCAGGAGTTTCTTAAGGAAAGGGGAGGAAAAAAAAAACCCAACCCCAAACCAGAAGTGATGAATTTGCAAATCCTTTGGATTTGCAGTGTGCAGGGGCAGAAGTTTGCCCTCCCCTGGTGCAGTCAGAGCTGTCCCAGACCCTCAGGTGGGGTTGGAAGTGCAACAATTTACCTTGAATTTGGTGGGGTGGTTGTCTGGGATGCTGTCTGTGCACAGACAGCTGCAGCAGCTCCCCATGACGCCAGGCAGAGAGGCAATCCCTGGGGACAGGACACAAACTGTGGTCAGAGCCCCCAGCCCAACTCTCCCACCCTCTCCAGCCGTGCCCTCCCCAGTCCCAGTGGGTTTGGAGCTCCAATTCTTTGCTCCTTGATTAACGAGCGCTGTAACGTTAATTAAAACCAACAGGCTTCTTACCATTAGGCAGTTGTTGGGTTTGTTGTGGAGGAGTGAGAAGGAATTCCCACTGCAGTCCCTCTACTTCCCTCAGGACTTCATGGCAAGCAGGTTTCACCTAAAACATGAGGGGAACACTCCCATCTTCCACCTGGCAAGGAGAACACAATGGAACAACGATAAAAGCAGAGAAAATTAAAAAGCAGGGGGTGGGAGAGTGACTGAAGTTCCCTTCAAACATCCCAAGGAAAGCGGGTGCATTTTGTGTTTAATTAATTACATTTATATCAATACAGAAAACTCTGCATGACAATGAAAAATAAACAGCTAAAAAAAAAGAGAAATATTTAAATGAGAGAGATTTTATTTCCTGGCTTTGGGATGCTACAGAGGAGTGGGGTTTAAGCAGGGTGAAGGAAATAAAACTGAGCAGCCAGGGGTGGTGAGGCAGCTGCTGCTGAGGAATGTGAAGGTGCCTTCACTGCAGGGAAAGTCCTTCAGGGTCAGCTGCTCTGCTTTGGAGTAGGAGAAGCAAAAAAAAAAAAAAGGCCAGAAAACACAAAACCTCTGATATCTGACCCAGAAAACACAAGAATTCTGGTATCTGACCCAGTCAGGGTGAGGATCAGGCAGGCAGGAGTTGCACACAGCAGGAGTGAGAAACTCCTGGGTTTTGTGAGAAATACTCCTGGTTTGATTTTTTAAAATTACAGTGAGAAATTGAAATTCTGCTATTCTTGATGGAAACGTGGGCAGGTGACAGGGGATGATGCCAGGTGTGCCCTGGGAGCAGCTCAGTGTCTCCACCAGGATCCCCAGCCAGGACAGTAAATGCAACTTGGGACCCTCTTTCCATTGGGAATATCCTCCCACTGGAAACTTCTTTCATTGGGAGCCTCTTCCAATTGGAAACCTCTTCCCTTTGGGAGTTTCTTTCCATTGAGAGCCCCTCTTTCCATTGGAAATCTCTTTCCATTGGGGGCCTCTTTCCACTAGAACCCCCTTTTTTGGGGGGGAGTTTCTTTCCATTGGGAGCCTCTTCCCATTGGGAATATCCTCCCATTGGAAACTTCTTTCACTGAGAGCCTCTATCCACTAGAAACCTCTTTTCTTTGGGAGTTTCTTTCCATTGAGAGCCTCTTCCAATTGGAAACCTCTTCCCTTTGGGAGTTTCCTTCCACTGGAAACCTCTTCCCTTTGGGAGTTTCTTTCCACTGGAAACCTCTTCCCATTGGGAGCCTCTCCCTGTGCCATGCCAGGCTCTGCCTCCCCTCTCCTCCAGACTAACCCAGGGATTGTGGGGTGCCAGAGCTGCCCTGGGCCCCCTTCCAGTGTGGAGGGAGGGGGAAGAGCCACCCTTGAGCTGCCCAAGGGTCCCATTCCATCCTCACATCCCAACATCTCCTAAATCACCTCCCACAGCACCTCACTTTGGCCCCTGGAGAATTCCCCACCGTGCCCCAGCCCTGCCAAGAGCCCAGAAGAGGAAAAGTTTCCTTCTGTGCAAGCTGAGAACAAACAAAGGCGGTGCCAGCTGCCCTCCTGCACACACCTGCCAGCCCTAGAGCGGCACCACACCTTCCCTGTGCCACCCCACGCCCTGCCCCTGCCAGCCTTGCTTTCCTAGGCTCAGCCTGGATTCATTCCCCTCACAGGCTTTGGACAGTGATTTAGCAC
The DNA here is from genome assembly GCA_013401135.1 of Cettia cetti. Taxonomy (NCBI): domain Eukaryota; kingdom Metazoa; phylum Chordata; class Aves; order Passeriformes; family Sylviidae; genus Cettia; species Cettia cetti. The sequence goes on from VZUI01028084.1 coordinate 9,011, forward strand.
AGATCTGATCTGGGCACTGGGGGCTGTGTCCTCTGGCTGTGCTCTCCCACCTCAGCAATTCCCTCAGGAATAACAGCTGGGAGGAAACATTCTGCCTTTGTTCCCTCTTTTGTGATTCCTCTCCCTCCACCCCCATCTACCAGGGGTCAGCCTGAAGTGCTGTGGCTTATCAAGGACAGTTTTTACTGAGTGAGAACTGAGTAAACGAACTAAAAAAACACCACGAGCTCCCTGAACGCTCCCTGGGCGCTTCCCACCGCTCCTCGCTGGTGAATATTTCATCAGCATCCCTTTCACACAGACACTGAGATTCCCGAGTCCCCAGGCTCCTGCTCTGCACTCCCAGCTCGCCCTCCCACAGTTCAGAGCTCAGCCAGTCACTAAAAGCACCCCAAGAGCCCAGCAGGGCTCCCCACAGCAGGACTGGGACCCTCCTAAGCCCCATCCAGGATCCCAACCTGACCCTAAACAGCCCTGCTCAGACTGGGAATTCCCAGCCAGGCTGTTCCCATCCTCCCAAACCCCCAGCCTGCAGAAGCCCCTCGTGCCTTCACCCTCCTGCCAGCCCCTCTCTTCACCCCAGAGCTGGAGAAGGGGGGGGGGTCCCCACAATCCCAAAGGATCGGGGCACCCTGACACCCCCTGCACAGGGACACCTCGTGTGGAAAAGCACCCGGACCCACCTCAACCCCTCCAGGGCACACAGGGACAGAGCCCAACACATCGTCCCAGGAAAAGAAGGGAGCAGGGGGACAGCGCTGGGGCAGGAGGGGCAAGAGAAGGGGCTGGAGGAAAGGGGTGGGATTGAGGAGGGGGCTGCAGGGAGGAAGAAGGGGATGGAGAGAGGAGGAAAGGGATGGAGGGATGAGGAAGGGGCTGCGGGGATGGGGAAGGGGCTGCAGGGATGGGGAAAAGGATGGAGAAAGGAGGAAGGGGCTGCACAGAGGAGGAGGATGGGGCTGCAGGACATAGAGGGGAATGGAGGGATGAGGAAGGGGATGGAGGGATGAGGAAGGGGATGGGGGGATGAGGAAGGGGATGGGGGGATGAGGAAGGGG
>VZUI01028086.1:0-80241 GCA_013401135.1 Cettia cetti
CCCGTGTGTGTGCGGGGAGCCGCGCCCGCCCCTCCGCGGCGCGCGCAAGCGCGGGCACAGCTGGAGCCGCCAGATGTGCGCCTTGCGCCCGGCGCCGCGGGCGTGGCCGGGGCCGGTACCTGGCGGGGCTGGCGGGCACACGGCCCCGAAATCGGAGTCTCGCTAATGGATCCCGTCCCCGGCGCGGTTGGCTGCCCGTTACGACGGGAGAAGTGGTGCTGCCCGCCCGCCGGCGGCTGGCGGAACGAGCGCCTGCGCGCCCGCGGCACCTGCCGCTCGCCCTTGTCCTCACAGCGCTCAACTGCGAGGCACCGGAGGGGTTTGTTGGCCGAGACGGCCGGTAACGGGCTGTTCGTTTTCCCGTCCGTTGTTTGTGCCCTCCGAAGGAGGTGAAGAAACCTGGCCCCCTGAAACCAGATAAAAAGTGAATTTTCCGGCATTTTTGAACACGTGTGGCCATGACTTGACTGCCAGGTGTGGCCAGATACGATAAGCGCATGCATTTCTTTAGAATCGCCCAGGCATGATAAAACACATAGACTTCTTTTCAATCACCCAGGCGTGCATCCTCCGGCCTTCAGCAGCACACCAGAGAAAACCAAACCAGTGACTCTGTGTGTGTGTACACGTACCTTCTTCCATCAGGTCTTAGCACACTGTCAACACTGGTGCTGAGCTCCACGTTCCCTCTATGCCCCCGAGGTTTCCAAAAGCTGCCCCATGCCGTATTTCTCGGGGGCTACCCATCCTTGGGCACCTGGATCAGAAGGCTTGGTACCTGTAAAATAAATCCTGTGGGTGAGAAACACAGATTCCCTAAGGCATGGTGCTGCTCTCACTGGCCTGACAGCAAGATCTATCTATGGGCAGCCCGGATTTTCTCGGGCCGAAGTGAAACTGAGCCCAGCTGAGCAGAGGGCTCGTGGCTCCTCTCTGTGAGCCACGTGTTCCTGCCCCCTTGGCTCATGTGTCTGCTCAAGCATTCCGCACGGCTTTCCCCGCAGAGCTAACTTTCAGCTGGATCAGCAGACAGCGAGCACGACCCCGCTCCGCTGCACCAGGGCAGGGATGCCCCTGGGGGCCAGGCAGGAGCTCTTAACCTGGCACAGAAAGGCACTGGCAGGATTATCCCTCCAGCAATGCCACAAACCACCGGTGAACCCTGACCCCAGCTGCTCCCAGCCTCCATCAAAGCCAGCCTTGCCTAATGAGGTTTAGCCTCACTGTTTTATATTACATTCCCATCATACTAAGCATAGTAAGAAAAATATTGTTCAAGTATCCCTGGCTTTCGTATTGAATCCCCCCCTTTCCACCTCCTTCCCTGCTGTTGCTAGAGCCGTGCACTCCAGCACACTTCCCTGACCTGCTGTGCTGCAGGGATGGAGCCTTGGGAGGCTCTTCCAAATGCTTTATCCACATGGTGCCTGAAGGCTTTCATGAGGTTCACGCAGATATGTCACACGAAGAAATTTTAGCTCAAAGCTATCACTAGAACTTGGGAAAGGTGGGTCTGTGCCTGCTGTAAGAGATGGAGGTGAAAGCTTTAATGCTGATACAGGCCTGGCTGGAAAACTGAAATAAGGAACTAACACAAGGAAAAATATTTACCCCTCTACACCTTTGAACTTATTTGTTTTCTAAAGGACACTAATATTTACATTCTCTGTAAAAGAAACGTGCACTTTCTCCTCACAAAAATATTTTTATGTTTGACTAGACTTATTTTTAAACTCTTATCAATACAGGGCAGAATGTGTCCCAGAACAACCAAAATAAGGCAAAGGGAGAAATTATTTCTATTCTTAGTATAATACCACAACTTTAAGTTACCCAATTTGAAATAGAAAAGCCAGGCTAGCCAAAACTCTGGGTCTGATTCCAATTCCATGGGTGGGCAGGAAATGGAGAGGCTTTAAGTCTACTTGTGTAACAGATAAGATCAAGCCCATGAGGTATTCCATGCAGTATTTTTAAGCAAAGGTCAGCTTAAGTCCAAAATGTTCATCTGAAAAGTGAGCCCCTGTGCATATTTGTAACATCCCTGCCATTTCACCTTAGGACAGCCAGCAGCACTGTAGTTTGCTATGTCTTTGTTCCTTCCTTTGTTAATGCAGCAAGAACTATTTCCAAAACCGGTAACAAAGGGTAATTTTAGCAACTACTGCCAACAGTTCATATAATTTTAGATTAAATTTGTTCTGTTTTCAGATCCCTGCATTTTTGCACCTGAGAATTATTTTTTCAGCATCAGTTCAAGGAAATCGGTTCTTCTTGTCTTGCACATGGACATCGCAGAGAGCCACTGTGTCCCAGCCTGAGGCCCTGGACATTGGGTGCTGGGATTTTCTCTTTGTAGGTGGGCTCTTGGTGCTGTGTGCAAGGTCTGACCCCTGAGTGCAGCTCCCTGGAAGCAGGGGTGTTGCCTGCCTGTGACAGGGCCTGGAGCTGCTGGCTGCTGGAGGTTAGCGCTGACGTGAGCTTTGTGGATTCTCACAGCACCCCTGCCTGATTGCCTGCTGCTTTTTTTAAGATTGCATTTTTGGGATGTTTGCCTCTGATGCTGATTTCCATCACCAGTTTCATTCCTTCCATTGCCTCCCATGACCTTTTGAGGGAGTGTCTACAAATTAGCTCCTGATATTTTCCCCCTGCTTTCTTTTCATTCTCTCTCTTCTTAAAGGAGTTTTTCCTTCATTTTCTTTCCAATAAGAAATTATGCCAAATCGCTTTTCTCAGCCCTTCCTTCTGTATGCAGATTCCAGACAATAAAACATATTTGACATTTGAAATTTATTTGTGGAAATGACTTTAAAAAGGGTAAACTAATAATCAAAGCTTCAAGATTTCTTAGCCACACAAATCTAAAAGCTCATGCCATAAGAGAAATGAATTGATAATTACCTTTGTCTACTGTAACCCACTTGATGACTCAGATCTGAAGCACCAGTAAAGCCTCTCCTGACCCATTGTGCCATTCTTGGGGCAGCTTGAGATTAACAGATGAAATATAATGCACTGCAACACAATTCTATACCTTTGAAGCAAAGCAACAAAATTACTGTAATATCTAGATTCACGTTTTGCCAGGTGGGGTTAGATTTGGGGCTTCTTCCACTCCTGTCTGCTCTGTAACATCCCAGAGGCTCATTTCCTTTTTGGGGGAAAACTGGCAGCTTCTGATGGTGATATGTATATGCACACAGCACGAATGGCCCAGGCTTGAATGTTGTCTCTAGGGTGTAACTTTCCTATCCTGCCCAAATTTTTCTCATGGTCTAAAAAACAGAGAATATTTCATCCTTAATTCATCCCAGCATATGATGTTGCATCTCTAGTTATAAGCATGACAATTGAAAAGAGATTTTATAAATGTTATCTCATCATATAACTTTCAAGTTAAGGAAAACTACATTCTCTAAGATTTAACTTGTTTTACATCGGGTGGCGTTCCTTTTTACCTCAGTATGTTTATTTTCATGCCTGAAATTCCAAGACTTTCTTTGTAAGCAAAGAGGAGTGGTTAAGTAAAAGTGCTGTCTTTAAATTATTTATGCCTCTTCTGCTTTGCAGTGGAAGATGCTTCTCTGAACATCGTTTTAAAAGCTCCCAAGTAATTTAGCCCATTGCTTTATCTTTGGGTGATGCCATCCAAGGGTCAAAGACAAGCTGATGTCGAGGCTGCCAGAATTTATTCAGACAGAAACAGAAGCTGCTGGGTACTTGGCACTATTTAACAAAAGCAGAAATATGACTGTGAATATTCATAGTCTTTTCTGAGACTATTTACCTTGTTAGGGCAGCCCTGGCATTTTCCAGAGGAATGAAGCAGTCACTGCCCAACTGACATTAAATGACACTCACAGGTATGACCCCTCTAAAAATCCTTCAACAGCCCAGTAAGCAGAACCAGGCACTCACCATCATGGAGATGGAAGCTGATTCACTGGCATCAGTTACTTGAGGAGACAATTCGTGTAATCAGGAGGCTGTAAAGAGCCCTCCCATAACCTTATCAGATGGAAAAGCCCTTGTCAGGCAATCCTCTTGCAGGGAGTTCTCTAAGGATACCAGGGAACTGTTCTCCTGCTGCTGCATTTGGTATCAGAGGAGGCTGCAGCATGCAGACATGGGCGTCCCACACCTTCGGTGGACCAAGAGCAGCATGGTAATTGACTCAGAATTCTAAATATTTCCCTCTTGCTCCCAGCTCTTGCTCCCAGACAGCAATTGCAAATAAATAGGAAAGGAAAAAGCACATTAATACCACTCTGTGTATTATGAAATTTAATTCTGTCTTCAGCTCTGCTTTGGTGAGGGGTTGAAATTGCTGGAGCTGTGAGGATACCAATGGTTGATTTATGCTTCCTCTAAATAACATTAGCATTTACTACAAGAGTTCATTCTAGATTACATTAAAAACAAACAAACACTGAGCTCAGAGATTAAAAAAATATAAATATTCCTTATGCAAAATATTCACAACGCTGTGATAACTCACTTTGACGAGCCAGAAGCTGCTGGGTCAAAACACCCACATCCTTTAACTTCAGGGCAAAATCTTAAATTCCTTGGTTCTTTTCATCTGAGGATAAAATCACAGACACTTAGCTCAGAAAACAAACAAATATTAATAATTTGTTTTAAGTACATCATTTGCCAGAGCTGGAAGTCGCTTGTTATCAATTACAGAATTAATTTATTCCATACTTGACCTTTCAGTACGCAGTATCTTTTTAACTTCCAAACCATATTTATTCAAGGAGTTTCACTGAATGTTGCCTGTCTTTCAAAGGAGTTCCCTGTTTCCTGGTGCACCCAGAAACTGATTCTCAAACAGGTTCCTTAACTGAGGAAATCAGCCTTGCTACACGAGTAATTTACTGGTGTCTGGATCTGTGCACCCAGATCTTACATGAATATAAGAAAACTGTAGAAAGATCAAGGTATTCTTCATTCAATCCCTAAACAAAATGCAAAGGAAAATATAACTTACCTTACATACAGGTTATGCTGTCATATTCCTCCAAACTAAGCAATATAATTTTCACTTTGATCAGCAGTCAGAGTAGAATATGAGAATATTAACGAAACATGTTCATTTTTATTAGTTTCTTCAAATTATCACTTTCATATACTCTTCCCTTCTGGGGTAATTAATGAGTGTGACCGTAAACCAACACTGATAATAAAATCTGCATTTTAGATACAAGTGTTGTTTAGCCAGATTCTCAGGACTGTTCTTGTGCCTCTCATTCAGACCTAATGGACATAGCTTATCCTGTGAGGAAACAGGCATCAAACACTCAAAATTACTAGTGATTTCAGCAAGCCCAGGGTATGGCTTGCAGAAACAAAAGACTTGCTAAAATTCATCTATCAAAACTGCTTACAGACAGAACCGAACACTCTCTTTCTGTAAAAAGTTGGTACTTTTAACTTCAGAAAATGACAGGTGAAAACTAACAAACAGGTAGGGGTTCCACAAGATTCCATTGCTGTATCTTGGCAGTCCCCAAAACACACTTGAGTGTCCTTGTGTTGCACCTGCACACGTTTTTTTCACAAACCCCTTCATTTATTATTTTAAAACCCCACCTTTCTACCCCATGTCACTTGCTGGATGTGCACACATAAAGCTTAATTGTGCTACTGCTTCCTTTTTTCAAAGTATGGATTTTTTGGCATGGATTATAACTTCCTTACCCTTAAGAAAATGGTTGCTCTATGATCTGTTCACTGAACCCACTAAAAACCTGTTCCTGGCTTCAGGGCAGTATTAGGAAGCCCCTAAAGACCCTGGACATCCTCCCAGCTCCCTGACATAGCCCCTGTATGCACCACAGGTGACAGCAATATCCAGAGGCATAGAGCTCTTTCCCCCCATCTTGTTTCTGGCCAGTTGCATTCTTGATTTATACTGGATTTTATTGTGTGTCTCCAGCCCTATAAATAGTTATCTGCAGGGTAACTAGAAGCAGCTGTGTCCATTCCTCCAGTGTTCATATCTTACATTTCACACACTGTGTTTTATGCTGTTCTGCTGGTAATAAATGGCGTCAGATGGTAGGTTAGCTTTAGGCTTTAAATTTCTCTTATTTTTAGTTATTCCGGCTCTCAAAAGAAGTGCATTATACTGAAACACACTATTATTAGACTTTTTGTGCTAGATGTATAGGCACATAGTATAAGCCTTTTGTCTAGGAAATCTAAAACCCATTTTGAACATATAATGAGAAGTATTTACCAAGTAAAGTTTCTTTTTTAAACTGGAGTCCCCATTCCTGGCACTACTAATTATCTAGAAGAATGAACTGCCACACAGCAAGTGGGTGTTACATTTTTTTGCCAGAGAAAGAGGTGCAAGCACATTCTTTTTGGTGGTTCATGACTATTTTTAACTTTAATTTCCTTTGTAATTATTTCCTTTCCTGGAGTCATAAATCTGCAGTAGCCTGTTATATAAATCTCAGCTATCCCATGTTTACAAATAATTCTGGCTTCTACTGCATGTTCTTTGCACTTTGGAAATTCCCACAGACTTGAAGTTTGGGTGTACAAAGACAGACACGGGGGTATCACCCCATGTTTAATACCAGTTCTGTACAATAAGCCTTTTCTAATAGCAAATAGCCACCTACATTTCTTTTAAACCTCCTCCAGCGTTTTTGTTGGAGAAGCTACTTTTCACTTGGTGTCTCAATGACTGCTGTGTGGCAGGACCATACTGAGACTTTGTGGGAGTTGATTCTTTTCATTACTTGTTCATTTTTTGGTTTCAAAGTGAAAGGGATGGAGGAATCCAACAGTGAATTCTTCATGCACAAATATAACGTGGATTTTAAGGGGTGATATAATTGTACCACTGAGGGAATAATGATGCTTAAGTGCAGATTTTACGAAAATAATTTAGAGGCGAAAGAAGAGAGGTAAAGGTAATAATGGTGGCACAAAAAACAGACCAAAAGCTGTCAAAATTGTGCTTGTGGAGAGCCATTAAACACAGGAAACAGTGATGGTTTATTGTTGTAAATTACCGTGTAGTGCAACTTACCTGTGCTCAGTGGTTGAAATGCTCGTGCCCTAAGTGACCAAGGGCTTTGAAGCTCCCTAGGAGATCCTCTGGCACATTATACACCTCGAATGTCATCTTTTCCCAATCTTTTGTGGATAGCTGCTTGGCAGGTTTACTTTGAGGCCACAAAGGTGGCCACACTCAGCTAGAGCAGTGCCTGCTCCTGTGAGTGGGTAAAGTGACTTCTTCACAGGTATTTTTCAGGTCTCCTGTGTTTTCCAGAGTAAACAGAAAAAATACAGCATTGGAAAAGCCGTAAGGACAGCATCTTAATTCACTGTGGATACCTCCACTTCCAAAGGCTAAGGTGTGGAATTGCAAAGATCCTGCATCTTACCTTCCAGGCTCACACTTCAGCACGAGCGAGGTGATTTTAAAAACGTCACTAAAATAACAAGCAGCAGGGGAAAGGGAGCAGAAGAGGAAAGGCTTCAGGACACACTGCGTGCAGGGAATGAGTTCATGAGGCATCAGCTGACCATGGAGCTCTGGCCCACAGGGAGCTCCCAAGCCCTCAGCTTGGAGAGTGGGATCGTGCTAGGGGAGAGCAGGGCAGCACGTGAGGCTGGCTCCTGTTCTCAGTGAAGTTACTGGAAGTTTTGATCATGACATGCACAGAGGCAGGGTGCATGCCATTAACATTCCCCTGAGACTCAGAGGAAGTGCTGCTGACACTTTCAGAGTGTGATCACTGCAGATCCCACCTGGGTAGTGCACAAAGCAGTGCAAATAAATATATTATTATTGGCAATAAAATGTGATGATGAAAACTGGCTGGTGGTAACGCTTAGCATTGCTCATACACAGCTCACAAGCTTGGAGAGATATGATTCTGGCGATTTTAACTAATAAATACTTTACTAATTATATTTACAAGGAGTAAGTAATTTCTAAACAAGCAGTTTATCACATTTGCATTCATTAAACTAAGCAGCTTCCCTGATAATATTCTGGCTATTCTGCTGTTTGCCACCCTGCAAGAGTGAGGTGGTTTTTGCCTTCAAATAAAATCAGCTCTTCCTTTTTTCCATCTTGTGGGCAGCTGGCAAGTGACAGCTCAACATTTTCTGTTTGCACAATGTGTCCTCTCCGTCTGCCTGAGCCATCCTTGAAAACAGTCAACACCAGCAGGTGCCCTTGAACTACAGGTTGAAGATACTGAAACTGTTGTTGTTGAAAAGAGAACCCTGGTCACTGCACTGCCTCAAAAGCTGTTATCTGAAATCCTGGATGTTTCCTATGGCAGTGGCCAGAATGAGGAGATAGGAAACCACTATCTTCTGGCAGAAGGAGCTGCAGTGTTTCCCTTTCAGCCTGCAGTTATCCCACTTCCCTGGCTCAACACATGCACAGGAAAGGGTTTGTTGATAGACTTTGAAATGTGTTTATGGAGTTTGCAGCTTTATTTTTATTTAATTTACATTTGCAAGAGGCAGGGAAAGAAACCAAAAATCAAACTTGCTATGGAAAGTGTTTTCAGTATTAACTGTGCAATATAAGAAACTGTGCTCCTACCAGATTTTACAAGTGAGACTTCAAAATCTTCAGAAACAGGGCTTCTGCTAAACTGACAGTATTCCTTTTACTCTGACCATATTAGTCATTGCTTTTGCAGACTTAGCAAAAAGGAAAACTGCTGGCTTTAGCACCAGCACTCCTGCAAAAAAGCAAGCCTACTCTCTTTTGGCCTAGTGCAATATAGATGGCAGCTTAGTATTTTAATCTAAGAACAGTCAGTTCAGAGTCAACCCTTCCTGTCAGTTCAGAGTCAACCCTTCCTGGCAGGGAGCAGCCCTGGATCAAATGGTGTCCCCTAGGTGTATTCCTCTTTGTCACTGTCACCCACAGACACATCCTCTGAAAGCAAAGGGCCCAAGAGTGATGCAGCTGACTGCTGAGCAGGGAGCATCATCCAAGCACCGAAATGGCTTTTGACCAGCCTAACTCCTGGAGCTGTTGCTTAATCAGCTCTTTTAATACTTTGTATTGATTACAGATCTAATCTGAAGCCCACTAAAACCAGTGAGGACAGGCTGTGTCACAGGGCTCTGACAATGATGACAGAAGTGATGGATTTAGTGTAACTATCTGCAAACACAAAATCCTCCTGAATACTGTTTTGTTTGGTTTTGGTTTTTTTTTTTTCCTATTTGCTCTCAATTTTCTATGTTTCCCTCTCTGACACTTGCTGCTGTATCTCCCACCTACCCCACCCCAGCTCCAGAGCCCTGGGTGTACCTTATGCAGAAGGATGGATGAGGTTGGTGCTGACAAATTGGAAAGAGGCAGGGAGAGCAGGGAGGAGAAATTACACACCAGCAGAGCAGGGAGCCTCTGACAGGGTGACTTGGCAGCTCCTGCTCCCCTCTCCAAAGTGGACACAACTTCTGCAGAAGCAAGGGGAGAGTAGAGGAGAAGAGCTATGATGAGGGCAGGGAGCTCAGAAAGGGCTTAGAAACTGTACCTGGATGCTTTCCAGCCATGTTGTTGATCTGTCTTCTGAACAAACAACCCCAGACTGGGACCTTGACACGGCCTTCTGGTGGTATTAACCATTTTCCAGCCCCAGGACACACAGGCCTCAGTGGGAGTCTGACAGGGACTTAGGAGTGATGCCTGCTCTGCCTAGCAGGGCACGTGCTGAAAACCTTCAGCTCTGATCTACCAGGCCCAGCTGAGGGTATCACCAGGAGTGCTGGGCTGAAAATAACCCAGTTGTCCTCCCAGAAAGGCTGTGTCTGGTACACAGCTGAGATGAGGTGTGAGCACGCACAGTGAAGCCCTTGATCTCATAGTTGAGCCCTAATCACCTTGAGAAAATGTGCATCGAGCTTCTTTCCTACTTCCCCAGTCACCTCTGATGGCCACCTCTGCCTCAGCCCAGCCCCAGCACCCACAAGGATGGAAAATCACTTTAAAACAGAGCTCTTGTGATTTACAGCAGAAATGAGTTCTTTGGGTGTTTCTCTCTGGGAAAGGTGTTTTCTTTCAGCCTGGAAAAGACAGTGATCTGAGAGTTAAAACTGAGCAGGATTTCACTTTTAGTGAGAGAAGGGGATAATAAAAGCTGATAACAGCTGTAGGTCCCAGCAGAATTCACTACACTCAGAAGGGCTGCTCTTTGGGGTTAGGGGCTGTGGTGGGTATTTGTTTGTGGGTGTGTGCTCTGGTTACATTTTAGACCCAGGCAAGGGAGTCCACTCCTGTGTGTGCTGTTTTGTTTTTCTTGCCTGAACTGCAGTGCTGTGGATTTTAAATTCAAAAAGTGGAAACTCCAGCATGTACTTCAAAAGATTATCGTGTATTGTTTTACACTCTGTGCTGGACCTACAAGAAAGTATCAGCAATTCTCTGAGCTGTGGGAGTCCTTCCTCAGCTCCCCTGGCCCATCTCCAGTAACAAAGTGCCTACCAGAACCTTCTGTTCAGCTACAAACTTCCTAAAGTTCCTGACTGAACTTTATCAATGCCTTACTGTTACCCAGGTCCTGTAAAAGACAAAGATATGCAGTATTGAATTGAACAGGTTTCTTTTTCTTTTGCACGTGCAATGCTAAGGGATAATGGCTCAGACAATTTCATTTACTGTTTCTGTAAGAGCTCCAGTATTGGTGGGCCTACATTGCCTCAAACACCAGCTTTATGCTTTTATGCTTTTATGCTTTTCAAGCTTTAAAGATGCTGCTTCTGGAGAATCTCTGCCTTTACCCAGACTGATAAAGGAGCCTCGAAAGCAGCTGGCATTGATTCCAGCCTGCCAAAGGTAGCAGTGGCAGCAGCATTAGGTGTCCTTCAGATGATCTATGCAGAAAGCCTCTCCTGTTTGGCAGCAGCAGCAGCTAGCTGCTTGAGGGCAGTTCCATCAGCACAGTTCAGCCAGGGAACAGATTTTAAGGGGTGATATAAATGAGCTCTCCTCAGCCACTCCAGTGTTAAATCAGCCAAGTCACTTCAGGCAGCCGCAGCAGCAGCAGCACAGATCAGATGGGCTGACTTCTGCAACAGTGTTGACCAGGAGCACCCCAGTGATACATTCCCCGGGCTGGACTGCCAGGTGAGTCCTGGCACAGCAGCAACCAGCAGCTCTGTGTGTCTACAGCTGCCACCACCTTCCCAGCAACGATTGTCAGAACACAGCCTTACTATAGGAAATGCTAAAATTGCTGTTGGCATTTAAACCCAGGTATCACCCCCTCAGGAGTGCATGAGGTCTTCAAAGTGCACCAGAGCCTTTTCTACATGCATGTCCCAAACAGTGGGTCCTTTAAAGGGCAAAAGGTTTCTGAAAATCCTCTGAGTAGTGGAGGACTCGTTGCCACTAGCATCACTGACAGGACTTCCTTTAGATTCAGATGCAAACTCCTAATTAAACACAAGAACAACCCTGCAGTCCTCTGTGCATAATCCCTAGCTCCATAATTTCTTCTGCAAAACTGACTCTTCTCTCATTAGATACCAACAGAACTGGCCCAATTTAATTTTTTACATAGTAACTGTAAACTTGTGATAAACTCCCAATATATTTGGCAGTATCAGTAGGTAAGAAGGTCTGCTGGCACTTTTGTGCTCCCAAGCAGCATGTGGCCCTTAGATAGGACTATCTGGAAATGAGCTTGCCCGCCGCAGTACCTACATTTGCTTTCCCTTCCAGTTTTCTGGTTTGTAAATTCTTCTCACAGTTCCTGACTCTCACAGGATCAAACACACCACCAGGTAGTTTTTCTTCCATCTGTAGCTATACTTTTGTCCTTCTCACCTGGTCTGACTGCCTTTTGTAGATTCATCTCGTTCTCTTTGTAGCCTATGAAAGAGAAAAGCAAATGCAGAGTCCTTCACTCACTGTACCCCAGAACTCCTGAATGTGCCAGTCTTTCATTAAATTGATCTGTTTGCAAGTTCAGAAGAAATAAAAGCTACACTGACAAAAGAAGAAAAACAGGTTTTTTCACCTTTTGAAACTTCACATAAGTTAATTACCAGTGTCAATCTATAATCATAAAGAAGGAGGGCAAATTGTCTTGTGTTCTTATTGAACCACATACAAAGACTGAATTTTATTATGATACAAAAGGAAAGAATTTGTCATCATTAACTGTAATGTTTTCGGGAAGGAGGTTAGATAGGAGACTTAGCATCATTAAAGGTTTTTATCTAAAGATTTCCTGCCTCAAGTAATTGTTCTGAAGAAGTAAACACAGAGAGAGATTATGTCATTAATTCTCTTTAATGAAGTTCTGTGGTAAGTTGTTTTGTAGGCTCATTTGATGAATTTCTGAAAAAAATCTCTGGGGTTTTGTATACTTACTTATTTTGCAGATGCTTTGCAAAACTGTGACTAAATAATGTATTTTGTGTTCACTGCATTGCTACTAGCTTAGTTCTTTGAAATCAAAGGGGGTGGCTGGTTATGGGGGTCCTTTCCATAATTACCAGTGGAGCCTCAGGAAGCTAATGTGGATACAGCAAATTTGGTTTAAAAGATGGGTTTTTTAATTATCTTTTATAATATTAATTTCTAAGCATAAGCGTCTGGTTAAACTGCTGCACAAATCTGTACAGTGCTATAGAACTGTGCAGTTTATACAAAATACCTGTGAAGGATCACCTTCAACATACCTGTGAAGGATCAAACATTGTCAGTATTCCTTGTTTAATTATTCTGAATATTCCTTCTGTTCACTGGGCAGTTCCCAACTTTTCACACAACCCTGATTTGGGCAATTTATACTTTCGGGGCTCCCATTGCTTGAAATACTGAAGCAGATTAACAGAGACCAGTTCCTCAACATGTGAAATATGTCTATTTTCAACTTCTATGGGAGACTACAAAGAAATTTCAGTAGGTACTCCTCCTATCAGCAAATCTGCAGCACTTTTAACGTCCTCTTTTTATCTGGTAGTACAACATTCTAATTTTAAAAGCAACTTTAAAGACTTTTCCCAGAGAGATTTCTCCTCAGGTCCCTCAGTAAGATGTTTCTCTGAAAGAATCTCATGAGAACTTGTTGCCTGTTCTTGTACAGCAGGCATGGTCTATTAGAAATTAATTTAAAACATTTTCCAGAATGGAGCTGCATTCCAGCAGCTATTGTGGTGCAAGTAATGCTCCATTGTGTCACCAATGAACTGTCTGATTATACAATCATTTTCCTTTAGTGTAGGACCTGACCCTCTAACAAAGTTTTGACCCTTCTTAATTTGTGGGGCAGTGCAAAGCTTGTCTTTACTGATTCATTATCATATTACTTCTCACCTGGAACTCTTTTGGAAGCATGAAAAGTGAGGGGAAATAATCTGCCATTTGCTTTCTCCTTGCACTCTTCAGTGGAATCGCTAGTAGCAAATCCGTATTTCCAATGATTTTTCAAGTGCTCCCATCTTTTTCAAGATTTCCATGTAATGTGGTGCTTTGGTTTTTTGTCTTTTTTCAACACATACCTATGCAGAAAACTGGGTAAAATCTGGTGAAGGCAATAAAACTGTGATGCAAAGAATTTTATCACTTTGGAAAATACCTGTTTGCCAGAGTGAGAGTCACATGAAAACAACACCTTTCTAAACATGATGACAAACCCCAAAGAATGCATTCTCTTTCCATAGACCAGCATAAAGACTATTATTTCCACACCACCCCACTCCCCCCCAAACTTACACATGCCTTAAGGGAATGAATAAAAGCAAAGAATTGTTTTATTAACACCTTCTGCTCCCAAGCACCTCTGCAGGACCTGCACCATTAGTGAGGACATCATGGAAGAGGCTTGAGTGAAGGAGGTCAGAGGAACTGTACAGCAAAGGCTACATTATTCCTCCCTTACAGAGGCTCTAAGATTCTCTGCTCCAATTTCAGTTTTCCAGTTTTTCTGCTCCCTTGTTCCCAAAGGCACATTAAAGAAGAGGGAGCATTTGTTCTCTGCATCTGTTTCTTTCTGAATAATGAGCGATCATTTCTGTTATCTGATTAGGGCTTGCTACATTCCAAATTAATTAAAAATTAAAGGGGAAAAAAAAAGGAGGAAAATAATTATTTTAGTATTCTACAGTGTTGAATACCTTGGACAACACAGCTGCATGGCTGTGTGGTTTTGGGACAACTCCTCTTGGCTCTTGCTGCTGTGGGCATGTGAGGGATGCCTCAGCCATGGTGGTTTGGAGTAAGCAAATTCGCAGGATAAAGCCTGAGAATTTTATCCTCCTCAGGATGAAGTTGGGGCAGTTTCTTGGGAATCTGAGCCAAGGTACTGCAGGTCCCTGTTCTCTGAGGTAAGGCTCCTTTGGAACAGTACAATATGCTCTTTGAGGTGTTTTGTTAATAGCTTCCAAGCACGCAGGTAGGACGTAGCTCTCCTCCCACAAAGCAAAATTACAGGGACAATTAATAAAAGGTCTCCAATTCAGGGGATTATTCTGCCTGTGACTTAAGCCTGAGGAGGATCATTATCACCAGCCGGCAGAGGATCTATAAATAACCCACAGAGCTGAGTTTAAAGCATTAGTTTAGCCTCTCAGGGGGAATTCAGAGCATTGTCTAAGTGTGGTTTGAGGCAAATATTATCATAAAGCAACTTATTGTTTTACTTCACAGCGGCAAGGAAATCAACATTTCTTATTATCAGGACAACTGACACTATTCCAGCCCATCACCAAGACTTGTGGCAGAACAGGGAGAAAGAATGAGGCAAAGCTGTAATTCCCCAGCGAGCACCTCTTCTCAAAGAAGGGGAGGACAGGATTCCCTAATTCTGAAAATGCTGGCTGATAGTTGTGGAAATAGGCCCAGTCCACCCCTTCGTGGGCAGGTAGAGCAGGAGCAGCAGGCAGGCTCCTCTTCCTCACCAGGTTCTGCAGAAATGCTGTTTTCATAAAAATTCCTTTCATGTGTTCCTATAAAGGCTGTGCACACATTCTGTCTGGCCAAGGATTTTGCATCTCCCTCAGCTGGCTGGTGAGGAGATGAGGGCTTGCAGGCTTTATCAGATGGTGAAGTTATCCTGTTAATTTAGTTCCTACATTCAACCCCATGCCTGCTGATGTGGTCCTCACTTCAGTGAAAAAATGTTGCACACCTGCCAGTGAAAACAGGCAGTGTTTTTCTTGCTAAAACAGTGATATTGCCTCCAGAAATGTTGATAAATCCATATACAAAAGCAAAGCAGTCCAATACCATGCTGCTAGAACTATGACCCCTTAAAAATAATGCTTGAGTAGGCTAGATCTTCTATTTTTATCAATTCAACATTATTCACTTACTATTAATGGCTACAAAAATGGTTTTATTATTCTTAAGGACCTGCACAACCCCTCTGTTTTATCTGTCTAAAGATACTGAAGCAGCCTGATACTTACCTTACTTATGAGATGAATTGCTGCCAAGGGGTAACTGGGGAGAAAAAAAGAGCCTTATAAATGGATGTCCCATCTCTGGAAGTGTTCAAGGCCAGGTTGGGCAGGGCTTGGAGCAACCTGGTCTAGTGGAAGCTCTTCCTGCCCATGGCAGGGGTTGGAGCAAGGTGATTTTAAGGTCCCTTCCAAGCCAAACTATTCCATGATTCTATGCAAAATAGCTTTTTCTACATGTCAAAGCTGTACCACTCTACCTGGAAAATAGAAATGTAATAGTCCATCCAGTATGAAAATAATTCTTTATATACCAGCCTATGGAAATAAGTGAATAAAGCACTCCCAATGTAAGGTCTTTGTAGGGAAACTGTCCTTGAAGCCTATGATTTCAAAAGATTGTGATATTAAGGTGCCATGGCTGCACTCAAAATACGTCAAATTAGGTTAGAATGGTTTCAGTCAAAAAAAAAATCCATTTTTGATCTACACATTGCACAGTGAAACTATAAATTAAAATAATAAGGGGAAAGTAGGGAAATAAATTAGCAAGAGCCAACCATTGTCAGGGCCCTAAGTGCACCAAGAGAACAAATTACAGTGTTCATTTTGTAAATTAAATGTACTTTTTCATGGCAAAGGAAAAATAATTTTAAGTAATTTAACTTTTAAACTAAATTTTAGCAATAAGGAGATAATTTCCAGAATTTTTGGAATCTGCATTGCTGGGGATGCCTAAGAACAGGCAATACAAATATCTGTGTGAGCTCCTACACTTGATCCCAGAGAACAGAATTTGTGACTGGGATTATACACGGTCCTACATATCTGTGGTTTCACAGATCTCTCTATTCTAGCAAGGCAGGTTTTCATTTAAATGTGGTATCACCTAATCAACACCTGCCATGTTATATTATTACCTTAATGGTTTTGTAGGTAAGAACACTTGATGCATAATTTATAAGTTGTTCTGTACACCAGTAATGGATGTATATGAATACACATTTTCCACAACCTAAGTAAGAAACTCTCATCACATTTGGCCAACCTATTGACCTTGCTGCCTCAAAAGGCAGGAGAGGAAATGCACTTAAAAAGCAGCCAGACTAAGTGGAGTGACCTGCACATATTCAGTATTTCATAATCTGAAAGATAACAGTTGTATTTACTGTTACTGCAATCACAACACAAAAATGTATTCCCAGAAGCATTCTCTGGAATAGAGCACAGTGATTGCTAATACATCAGCAAGATGGCCAATCCAAATTCAGAGCAAAGGAGCTGGGCAATGACCCAAATAGATTTGCCTGAGCTGTGACTTAGTGAATGAGAAATGAACATCTTGGTTGGTTGAGAACAGCTCTCACACAGAATGGTTTATTTGCCCGATCCCTAGCCTGGCCTGATTTTAGATGTATGTCAAAGTCCTCTTTAAACCCTGCAAATTATTTAATTTCTCATGCACAGATAAAGAGGTATGCATCTTTTATATCAGCTACTATTTTTTGCTTTTTGCCAATGCTTTACTTAAAAGCTCATAAAACTAATGGGTTTGTTCTAATAAAAAGGAAAGCCCTTGAGACCTCATATTCCCTGGCTGCACAGAGCTCCACAGATGAGGGCAAGCTTCTCATAAATCTCTTCAAGCTGAAAGATGCAGTAAAACTTAGGTTTTACTGTGTTTTGAAGGCCAGAAGGCATTTGCAGCCATCTGCAGCATCAAGGGACATACCTCCATGCTCCAAAAAAACACGTTGAGAAAGCAGCAGGAATCATCAATCCTGGAAACATGAGAAGAAACCTCTTCATGTAACTGTCTGGGCTTATTACCCACTATATTTGCTACCTGCAATTTCAGGGTTCTCAGAGATGACTTCAGTTTGTGCCCAAGTTGTCATCAGTGTGAAAACCTACTACTTGGCTCATCATTTTCCAGCTCTCACAAAATCCTGCCTGTCCTATGACAGAGAAGTTGTTATTTGTGACAGCTTGTGTCTTTTCAGTGTCTTCTCTGGCTACTGTAAAGGGAAGAAATCATCATCGTTGCTTCACAGCTGCCAGCTATGACTGCTTTTGAAAGCACTTTCAAACCTTTTCTAAGGTGCAGGCAGATCACCTGGCCCTAAGCTTGTTACCAACTTAACATTTTGAGTAGTGGGCACACCACAGCAATTATTTATGTTCTTTAAGCTCTTTGAAAAAAAAAAAAAAAAATGAAGCACTCTGTAAGCATTAAACATCTGTTCATATGGCAACATGAGCATTCCCAGGTGAGTTCTTGCACAACGCTGAAAGATCTAAAATGAGAACACTTTTAAGGAGCATGAAATCCAGGTGTACTCAGGTGTCCCTTCTGCACTTTGCCCACAGGCCCTGCTAAGCAGTGCCCACTTGTCATGTTCACATCACTCTGACAAGTGAAGCTCCCTGGATCAGTTGGGATTCCCAGGAAGGACAAAGCTGAACACTGCAAGCTTTGAATACAAACCCAAGGTTGCTTTTGTGCTTGGGCCTTTTCACCTTCTCCTTCATGTCCTCTACCTGTGTTTTCCTGCATCCTTCCCCAAGGATAGGAATCAGAAGAAATCTTGCAGTAAGCCTTTTGGCCTTTAAAGCCCCACTTCTAGCAGTAGATTCTGGTAGAGCTGTTGTCTCTAAGTTCTTACCATGCCTCTAATGTGCCTGTGACAGTACAGAAAAGCTTAGATAAAGCTGGTAAAGCAGTCCCTTCCAGAGCTTCCCCTTTCTGACCATAATGTACAACCTGACCCCAGGGACCAAATGTGGGTGGCTAAACTGGAAAGCCAGTGAGATTCCCTTGTTACATTCCCTAATGCAGGCATTTAGAACGACTTTCAGAAAAGCTGCTGCTTCTCTCCACTGATACATAAGGGAGTTAGAAAGGCTCTTCATTCATTACCTAATTTCAAAGTTATAAAGTGGGATAGTCTTCTCTGCTCCTGGAATGGAGGATGTTCACTTGAGCTCTGAGGCAATTTAATAATTACGATGTGAACTGGAGGGAGATGGATTTTAAAGGCTCTTTGCCTTTAATACTGCAATAGTTTTCTAGCTTGAAAAAATGACATGCACAAATCCACTGTGCTGCTGCATGTAGTCCCTAGACAACTACAATGGTGTTCAGCCATGGAAAATTATTTACTTGGACAAAGATGAATGGTTCTAGAGTAGCTTTCTAACAAAGGACAAGACAGAAGCAGGCAAAACACCAATTACTTTCAAGACAAGTCCCTTTAGATTTAGGGATAGCATTTTGTAGCACTGATGGGTGGCCAGGCACCAGATGCCCTGCCTTGCCCTTTTTCTAAGGGTGTGGACCTGCCAAAGACAGGACACAGTGGAAGATGATGTCATTCAGAGATACTTATCCATTCCAGCCCTGCCTTTGCCTGTAAAAAGGTTTAAATGGTTTGATTTTTTGGTGGTTTTTTTTTATTTATTATTATTTCTTAATTCTGGCTTAATTCTGATAAGAGGTTTTATGGCTGTGGGCTAGGTAGATTTGTTGCATTACACTGGCTGAAAGGTTATAAAAACAGCCCTCACTGAATTTTATCTCTGGTTTTCCAAGACTAGAAGTACTTCTGTCACAAGACCACCACACTTCTCAGCCACACAAATTTTAACACCTTACATTATAATAATATAGTAATATAATTAATAATAATATTAAATGTCTCATAAATAAATCTGTAAATCATAGTGATGCACCAAAAAATCAAGCTACATAAAATTAATGAGTTTTAAGAGAAATCATGCAGATTGCAAATTTTTTATATATAGGGAAGGCTCAGAAGAATATAATTTAATCCCAAGGCTCAGAAGAATATAATTTAATCCCATAATGGTGTCTGGAACAATGCCCTCTGCCAGTCAGTTTTAATAGAAACATAGGACCTGCCATGCTCCATTAAGCCCATGAGCCATCAAGTCCAATATTGTCCCCTCTGCCTGGCAAATGCAAGATGCTTCAAAGGAAGGCAAATTGTCCGTCATGCACTTGGCCAATTTTTCAATTTGAATAGTCCATTGTGCAAAAGCCACTCCATCCTTCACGTCAAGCCCTTGTCCCATGTGGTTGCAAATGTTAAAGTAATCAAATGGCACAGATGACCCAATGTACTGGTTTAATATTTTAATAGCATTTAAGGCTGTGTTTATGCTCTGGTTGGGTCTATTTCTCTTGAACTGCCAATTGTTTTCGTGCACAATGCTGCTCACATTCATTCTCATTACCTCTCTCATTTCTATTTCAATTCAGCAGTTGAATAAATCAATAGTATTCACAAATCTCCACGATTCCGTGCCAGTATTAAAAAATCACTTCTGATATTTAAATAGACATTAGAGGCTATTTCTATTAAACAGCTACAAACAGGATGCACTGATCAGAGCCTTGCAGGAGGGCTCCACTGAATCCCCTTCATTTGAATCACATTCTGCTGCTGCTGAACTGGGTCCAGGTGTCTCAGTAAGAACTACTGGTAATTATTGCTGCATTGTGTGGGGATAGCAGCAGAGGGACAAGAGGAAAGATGGGCAAAGAAAAGGCATATGAGCAGGGAACTTGCATGGAAACAGGCAAGCTTTATGTGCTCCTTGGAACACAAAATTTCCTGCTTATTTTTCTTCATGGGATGTACAGTCAGGTTTAACATCTCAGTATGTGACAGGATCTCTGTTCCTGCAAGTCAAGGGCATCCTTGTGCCTTGTATCTGGATTTTATTTGTGGCTTCCACAAAACTGGATGCTAATTATTTAATTGGCTCAGCACATCTAAGCTAATAGGGCTGCAGGGAGACACTGCTGAGGACAGTGTCTAGCAGTCCTTTCAGGATCTAATGAGCTGTGTTCTGTTAATTGTGGGAATGTCACAGGGAGAAAAGGGCAAAAATGCTGATACACCCATGCTTCCTTCCCTCTCAATATCTACCTCCTTTCTGTGGTGATGTCACCTCTGAAGATGGCCAAAACCAGCTCTTGCTTCCTTCTCAAAATATTTCAATCATTTCCTATTGGTCCCACTGGTTTGGGGACAAGTCAGTGTATCATTTTCAGCCTTTTTTTGAACTTTGCTCATGTTCACAATAATTTTCACACTCTCCTTTTTACAATGCAAATGTTAGAAAGTTTAAGTGTGTGAGGCTCTTGACGTTTTCATTTTTTAATCTAATACTGCAGGTTAGGTTTTTGTTGTTGTTGTTGTTGATTACAAGTGTAAAAGGGATTTTATTAATTTGAGAACCAAATTTTGGTCACAATGCAAATTTTTTAAATGCTTCTGTAAGTCTTTCAACATACTGGTTTTACACACAGGATGTATACTTAATGTATATTTACTCATCTGATTTTAACAAGCCCTTGAATAACCTTGGAATAACCTCTTCAAATGAATTCTATGCCCACATCAAAGTCCACAATGGGCAGATTCCCAGTTTTCCAAAATCTCTGACTTGCCAGGCACATATTTCTGTCAACAGCTGTTCCATCTGATAAAGAAACCGTTTGTATCACTTTTCCCTTAGGGACTAATTTTGATGCTTAGGATTTCAATTTGTCAGAGCTTACTCTACCTCTAGTTTTTCAGATGAATTTCCTTTGAGCTCTCTACTGGTAAGAAACCCCTGTTAGCTGAATCTGGAAGATGAGGGGGTGGGATTCCTAGACAAAGCCCTCATTGTTGCAGGCAGTTTCCACACAGCAGCTCTGGTAATGAAATGAAAAATACTGAGGGAGATGGAAATACCTCTATTATAGAGAGATAAATGCTTTCTGCATGAAAGACACTTCCTTGTGTCTGTCTGTCATGTTATCACAAAATACTTGGCCTTCTATTGAAGCTCTTCTGCTGAATAAGCACCTCAGGTCTCTTCATCTGAGTTTTAATGGGCACTGCAGCTTACTCCTAAAAATCAGGACCTGGATGTTTTAAAAATTAATGCAACATGTGAGGGTCTCCTGAGTTTTACCTTTTCTCCTTAATTTGTCTGAGGTAGCAGTCCAGCGGGACTTGGCTTACTGTTTCTACTGAAAGCCAAATGTGAATTTCAAACTTTACTGAAAGTCATTGCAATAAGATTGGTGGAATTGACCTGAACTCACCAAAAAAAAAAAAAAAAAAAAATCCTTAAAGGTTTTTTTTGCTTTCCTTGATTTGTAAAGTGAAGTGGGAAATGCGATGTCCATACCTCTGTAACAGCACCTGGTCACACACACGGGGGTACCACAGGGAGCAATGAAAGACAGAAGTGCTAAGGTTCTTCTTCCTTATTTCTACCTGTACAAACCTCTTCCTTCCCAAAACACTTATTAATTCAATGGGACATTACCTGTTATTGACAACAGAAGAGTTATTCTAATTTCCACAGCAAAAGATTTTGCATCTTCAATATATTCTAAATTGCCTGCAGGGAATAAATTATAATAATGTCATAGCTCCTTTTCCTCATGCTTTCTCATCTTCCCTGCCAGTTGCTTCCAAGATTGTTACCAGCAAGAGTAACAGGAGTAGTCTTTTTCCAAATACCCTGTTTGCTTGAGGTTTTCTTTTTGTTATTGAGCACCTCTCAATTGCTAGGAATGTTGGCATTTCCTCAGCCCTTTTTATGAAAAGTGGCTTTTCTTACATACAAGGCAGGAAAACTGCCACAAAAGTAAATACAGGATTTTTGTTTTCATTTCATAACACAGAATATGGGATCCCCAATCTGATGGAACACCTGAACTTTCCATGAATTAAACATGTTCTATGCTATGGAAAAGCAGGGTGCTGGCACCTGTGGCTTTAATCAGACTTCAGGCTTCACCATGCCTCTGATACCAATTCTAATTAATTCCTAATGAATGTCTCTGCATCTTAGCTCAGAGGTGAGATGTGGCCCCATTATAAAAAGTTTATCACAGGAGGCTAAAGACTTACCCACCAGTTGCCAATATCATCTCGTGCACCCCTGGGAATGATGATGTTCAGAGTGCTCAGCCCTTCACTCAGCACTGAACAGCATTTCAAGGGTAGGATGTATTTGGTAGAGCTGAAATGTGACTTTTGCTGTACCAGATAAGGAGGGTTTTTTTTCTTTTGGCCCTAATGACTCTGGAGCTGAACAGGAGGACGTGTTCCCACCCGCAGCATATCTACAGAGCTTAGCAGGATCTTCCTTTGATCTCCTCCCCCCTGTAGCTGTCCATCCCTCTGACACAGGATGCGAAGCAGGGGTTTGGGATGACCCCCTGAGTTGCTGTCACTCAGGCAGAGAGCACCTCTGGTAGAGGGATATCACCTATTCCACAGCAGCCTGTGGAAGGAGAGGTTACACTTTCAATCAACACTGTGCACCCTGGTATTTACTCCTCTTCCAACCAGAGCTTAATGCTCTGAGGTACAGCAAGTAGTTTGGACCAGATGATCCTTATCCAGCGATGAGATTTAAGGAAAGTAGGCTCTGAACTATGACAGAATCAGGCAATCTTTCAGTCAAAAGTGCCAGACACCCTGGACGAGGGAGCTTAGAATGGTGCAAACCTGGATGAAGGATTTTTCCCTCCTCAGGGAGCCACCTTGTCACTCAGATTTGTCTTTCATACTGGTGTGCTGCTGCTCAAAGTCCTTTCTGCTAAGGAGGCACCAGTAAGAATGTGTCTACAATTTAAAATGTATTACAACACAAAACAGCATGGAAAAAGCCACTTGTTTCTGGGTTTAAAAATCACTGTGAACTGTTCTAATTCACCACTGGACCTTTTTGCCTCTTCCTATTATTTTTATTGTGTCCTGCTTCCCCTCTTCTGATCCTCACAGTGACTCAAATCCCCCAATTAGAGAAAGATCAAACTGTGTCCAAAAATACTCAGAATTAATTACTTGCACAGGATGGAAATCATTGATAACTTGCTAAAATAAGAGCTACTCTGCACTCCACACTTCCATTGCAACCCTCAGCCTCATTAGTTGAAACCCTGGAAATATCCATGTATAACTTTTGCTATCGAGCAGCAAGGGGACAGGAGAGCACACTGCACTCACCCACCCATATTTGAATCACTGTCAAAAAGAAAAAATGATTTGTTAAAGACGTTGGCTTGTGGCAATAAATTTACTTATCATGTGGCTCCCAGCACTCACTCAGCTGTAGGCTAAGATTCACATTTACATTTTCAAGGAGTATTGGCTGACACAGGGACAGGAAAACCAATCTAAGGAAAAAAATCCAGCCTTTATATGTATATAAATGATAAGCAAATCTTAAGAAAATAAACTTTATAGAGGTTATAAGCTACATACAGTCCCTAAGGCAATGCAGAGATAAGGGAATTGATTCTGCAGTCCCTTTCCAAGTGGCACTTCTGCTAACTTCTAATTTCTACTAGTAGGACTGAAAAGAGAGGAAGGAACTTAATTGGCACAGGCTCAGGAACCTGTTCAAAAGTGGATTGGATTTGTCTAAGGACATAGCTGGCTTGTCTTAGGAAAAAAGTAACTAATAGGTGCAAATATGTAAATGTACATAGAGTTGCCTCTTAATGCCAAAAAAAGAAAGAGTATTTGTCCATTTTCTCTTTGAAAATGTAGCTGGTGTCTATCTAATGGTACCACTGGCACCTCAGTAGCCTTCTGTTATTACAAAGTAGACCACACAATACCACTGCAAGGCAGAGCTCTGAGGGCCTGGTTTGCAGCAGGTGATTTGACAGCATTTTATACCCACTCACTTCACACGGGCCTGAATG
Source organism: Cettia cetti (assembly GCA_013401135.1). Taxonomy (NCBI): domain Eukaryota; kingdom Metazoa; phylum Chordata; class Aves; order Passeriformes; family Sylviidae; genus Cettia; species Cettia cetti. The sequence goes on from VZUI01028086.1 coordinate 24,161, forward strand.
GCTGCACAGGGTGCCTGAAATTACAGGCTCAAGTCTCAGGAATGTTTCTTTTCATCTCATGTAAAAAGCCTTAAACCATAATATTAGTTCTGAGGTTGAGATCTGCTTACAGATCAGTGACATCACGTCACTCCTTCTTTTTCCTTGATGCTGATTTAACCTGTTTAGACTTTCATAGAAGTCCTTGATGTAGGAGCTAAATGTCCTTGAAAACACTGGGTTCTTGGCAAGCAGGCAAATTCCCAGTATGAGGCAAAGGCCAATTTTGCTTTCATTACACTGTTGCTATTCCAACCAACTTCCCAATTTTTTGTGAAAGTAGTACACATACGTTAGAGAAGGGTTCAATGTACTGCACGACCTGGATTCTATTTCTAGCACTGCCATGAGTGTCTTTTTGCTTCTCTTCACCCATCATGTCAAGCAAATAAAAACCAGTTTTGTCTCTTGAGGGAAGGTACTCTTCCTTTTTTTTTTAAAAAAAAAAAACAAAACAGGAAAATAATAACTTGGCATGTAACATACAAAGTTGTTCCACAAGGGAAATTGTTACTAGAAGTTTCTTGCATGTTGGTGGTTCTTAAATCTAAATCACTTGGTCTCAACAAGGAGGTCTTAGTGCCTACAACACAATTTTCAACTAACAGGTTAGATTTATTTTCAAATTGACAGTGTTAATGTACCTGCTAGAGAAGTTCTGGTAAGGCATAAACTTAAGGGCATAATTCCCTAAATGATCTTTTTCCCCATCACTTTTCCCAATCTTACTTAAGTGCATATCTACTCATTTAGGTTCCTCATACACCTGCAAGGTCTTATTGCTATGGTAGTTTAGTCTAAGAACCTGAATATGCTTCCTGATATTTTGTTATAATAAATGCTAGCTGCGCTATCTGTTTTCATCTTTCAGATCTTCACTCGTTCAGGCTAAAGAAGCTGAAAAAGAATGGGAGAGAGAAATAGAGAACTCATCTTTCTGACCATATTTCAAGGAAATGTATTGCTGTGGGTTCTTAGGAGACACTCTGTTTCATTTTAAAAAAAGCTATTTCTTCCCTTCCAGTTGAAGAACACTGCAAAGGGAAATTTTGAAACCTGAACTGTATACATCTCATAATTTTGAGGACACAAAAATTCTGTTAGACAGTAATTGATCCATATAAACAAAGCCCTGTCCCAATCAAATCAGTCTGGTTAAAAGAATGAGGGACTGTATTTTGACTGCAATCCCAAGCAAGCATGAAATAGTTATGGCATTAAATCCATGTTCTGAAAGAAAATGTTGAATAATCTGGCACCTTTACTAATAAAACACCAGACCTGCTACATTTACCTGTTAGCTGTATCTCCTTGTGGCTTTTCTGCTCCTGCTCTGTCCTCAGGATAGTGTTCCTTTCATTGTTTCACTCCTGTCTAAGCAACTTCCAGGAAGCATTTTTCTAGATTAAAATGACATCACTTCCAAACCCTGTAAATTCAAGTCAGCATTCACAAAATGTACTGGATTGGCAGCCTTTAACTGTAAAGTCTTTACCCAGCTGAATCTACAGCCAGCACAAGCTTGCCTGACTTGCTCTGCCTGGTGTTTCAAATTTATTCACCTTTTCTCCCTCACTTTCTTCAACTTGGCTATGTTGGCATCTATTTGATACTGTGATAACATCAAATATTTTTAAGAATAAGTATTTAGAATATTTGCATTAATGAAATTGTAAATGCTTTCAAAAACACGAGCCATGAACAGGTATCAGTTTTCTGGGCTATTCAGCCCTGATCAGGACTTTGTAGGTACAATTTCAGTACTTTTAGATTTCTCACTTGGCCCTGCTGTTTCAGGAGTGCAGCTTCATGCATTTTGTTTGTCTGCATCTGGCACTTGAGAGCCTCAACTCTACCACTGAGGCACAACAATGATTATTAAATTCTTACTGACAGGTAAGGCAGTGATGGCTGAAGTTTAGTCACACGAGGATTCTCACACCCCTGTTCTAATGGTAGCAGCCTGACACCTCCAACTGTGTTAAATTTTCTAGAAACCGTTTCACTGTGACCAAGATAATTACCCTACACATTCCAGTCAGAAATATGGATTATTTCTAACACTACAACCATACAAAGTGCATTGGAGATTTGCAATGGATTGTTTTGTTGCCATGCTGGCTGGTTTTAGGTTGGATCTCATGAAAAGAAACAAAGGGGAATATTACACTTAATCTAAACACATATTAGGAACCATGTATTGCAGCTTGGTGGCTCTGTGACAGGATGGGGAGAAAGAAAAAAGGATTTGGCAAATTCTTTTTAAATTACCTTTGTCCTTCAGTACTGAGATTACTCGGGGAGCTATCATCTTACCTCTCAAAATGGAGAGATGTATCATGGAGGCTTCTGCAAGGATGTCTTCCAAGTCATCCTTTCAAGGATGAATTCCAAAGTGTTATCAGGGACCTGGATAACAAAATAGTGGACATGATCTTTCATTATGGGAACAGCAAACCAATATCCATTACACAATACTCAAATTATGAAAAAACACAGCACACAGAGCACAATTCAAATTAGTGATGGGTGGTGCAATGGAGAAAGCAAGAGTAAGGCTTCCTTAAAACTAAGAATTAATATTCAAACAATTTTCTATTCCTGAAAAAAACAAACCAACAAACCCAAATAAACCTTGATGTGTGAAAGCCTTGCTCTGAGCTTGCATTTGTGAGGCAAGAGCATTTCTCATTGACTTTCAGCTGTACTTTTACATTTTGTTCTCAAGGGAAACACTCAAGGCAATTGAAAGTCCATTCCTGTAGCCCCCTGTAATAACAGAGGACTTTTTTTTTATAAAAGGAACACAATACAGGCAGTACAATTTTTTGAGTGAAAGGATCCCTGCAAGAATACACGGCTTGGTGCAGACAGATTGCTACAGGGCTGTGCTCTAAAATGTATAATGCTGATACAGATGCATTAGTAGGTTAGACACCTAGACTGTCTTAAATTAATAACCCCAAGCACTTCAGAGTTACAGAAGCTACACAATATATTAGTTTCTTAGAGAGCAAAATTTACTCTGTTGTGCACCTAATGCCACTGAAGCTCAAAGGGCTTTTGCATGTGATGAAAGACATAAAAAACCACTTCCCTAAACAGTTCACGATGCAAGTTAATTAAACTGACAAAAACAAAGCCCAATTCTTCCTTCAAAGCCATAGCTGAGTAAATTATCTCTGTGAAACCCTTGGTTGGCTTTTCCTGTGCTTCACAATGACAAACTTTGTACACACGGAAAACAACAAAGGCAAAACCAGGGATGGCGCTGAAAACAGTGGGAGTTACTAAGTATTTTACACTCTGACTACTCGATGATGCTCACAAATGAGAATTTAATCTAAGTGGTGATATGTGGATTGAATGTCCACTTTCTCTAAAGTAATTGGAAAGTTTACATAAATTTCAATTTCAGCAGCACCTGAATGCAGATTGGAATGCAGCTTCATGGAAACTTATACCAATACTGCCCCCAAAAAGTTTAAAGCAAGAAAAAAATGGCATCTCAGCAGCATGTAGACAAAGTAATGGACTTATAATATATTAATTAACACATGTACTCTATATGTACCTACCGTTCTGTATGTTCTGCATACAAAAGCACATAGGCTCTGCCTTGATTTTAAAGGGGTTGTCCTCCTATCACAAAATAATTTTGCCTGGGAAATAACACACACCCAAAAAAAACCCCAAAAACCCTCATAATGAAGGAGGAGGTAATATGTCTCTGTACGGCAGGAATTTTTGTGACTGGGGTCTACAGAGCATAATTCGTTCTGATTATGTGCCGTGGGCGTCTCAGCATCCTCCCGCTGTTTTTCAGCTTGGCACCACACAGAACTAAAGTAGTCAAGGCTAAGGCAGAGACATCTGGAACCTCGGGGGGACCTTTGGGGAACCTCGGCTCGCTCGGTAAGTCAGTCAAAAGCGCCTCTTTTTTACCTGAAAAATTCAACTTCAACTGTTTCCAGCGTGAGGCTGGATATTTCTCCAAGTACCTGCGGAGCTCTCTCTGTGCAGGTTTGGGCGGGCTGCTGGCCGCTTTTGGGCCCTTCCGGCGAGAATTCCCTTGCTGCGGGCAGACCCCCGCCTCACGTTGTTACCGGGGCCAAGGAGCCCGGGCTCTCTCAGGACTCGGCGCCGTCTTTGCGGGCACCTCCTGAGGGCTCCCCTCACGCCCGGCTTGGCGGGAAGAGGATTCACCTCAGGCCGGCGGCAGCGCCGGGCGGCTGAGGGACATTTGTCGCGCTGCCGCCCCCTCACGCCCCCGCCTCTCCCGGGCCGTGAGGGGCGGAGGTGGGACGGGAGCGTCCCCTCCTCTCCGGAGCGGCCGCTGCGGGAGGCGGGTGCGCCCTCCACGGCCCCTCTGCCTCCGTGACGATGCCGTCCTAGCGAGGGAGGATGACAGGCAGAGGAGGAGGAGGAGAAGGAGGAGGGGGGCAGAGCCGCCGCCGGGAGCCTTGTCTCTTGCTCGCCTCCCCGGCACTTCCCGGCTCCCGCTGCCGGGCTGCGCATCGCGCCGCCTTCTCGACGGGCGGCGGGGTGGCCGTGGTTTTGTGGTGAGGGGTTTGTCCTCTTCAGGTGCTCCGTGCCCCGCCGGGTAGGGCTTGTGTCTCCCTCTTCCTCCTGCCTCCTTCCCTGCCGCACACGCTGCCGGACGAGACCGGTCGGGAGTGGGAGCAGCGGCCGCCGTCGCCGCCGCCTGAGGGGACCCTGACCATGTCGAGCAAGAGCAGGAAGAGCAAGGAGCAGGGGAGAGTGACCTTCCCCCCGCAGCAGGAGGAGGAGGAGGAGGGGGCAGAGGAAGAGGAGCAGCAGCGCCGGCGCCGCGGCTGGAGAGGCGTCAATGGGGGGCCGGAGCCCCCTCCGCCGCCGCAAAGAGCTGTCAAAACCCTCCGGGAACCCTACGGATACTACCCGCCCCCCCCTTTTGCCAGCACCATGTAAGTGGGGCCCGGGGGGGTGCTCGGAGGGGGACGCCCGGCAACTTCCCCGAAGCAGGGATGCGGCTCCCGGCGAGTTCTGGGCCCGGGGGCGCGGCCCGCCCCGGCAGCGAGAGCGGCCGCTGGGCGCAGGGTGCCCTGAGGGCAGCGCCCTGCCCCTGCCTGCCCGCGGCCCCCTGCCTGCCCGCCGCTCTGCTCCTTCAGACTCAGGCAGGGACAGGTGTGTGCCGGGGCAGAGAAGATTCCATCCCTGCCTTTCACCCTCACACCCCCTCTTTTTTTTTTTTTTTTTTTTTTTTTTTTTTTTTTTTTTTTTTTTTTTTTTTCCCTGGATACAAGCGTAGCTGCCGAGAAATTGCCCAATTATTGGCTCAGCTAAGGTTTAGAGAACCCATTCCTAATGCATCCGCGCTTTATCCTTATCTATTTTTTAAATCTGTGCTGAAATAAACCCAAATTCCCCACAGAAATCTAGGACACCTGTGCAGAAAAGCCTTAGTTCTGGAGATGCACCTTAGCCTGTTCAGATGTGCTCTTTCAAAATTTCTGTTTGTTTTCAAAGATGCAATCATAAACATCTATCTATCTAGATATATAAAGAGATGCTGCCCATGTAACTAGTCTTACTGCAAGATAAATGCATTCAACTTTACTAGTAGGGATGTTAACTTTCTTTTCCCTGACTTGCAGAATACAGGTTGTCCATGAATTATCCACTAATTTTTATAACACTCTTCAGTTTAGGTAGACTTTAACCTCCAAGGATTGTTTGACTGTTTTATATTTTTCAGGACGACATTTAGTTCTTAATTAAATATTTTAATTACCAGATAGCGAACACTGAGTTTTAAGATAAGATACTCAGCATTTGTAGAAGCCTTAATTAAAATCACCCCAGAGACAACTGTAAAATACAGAAATAATAAGGGTAGTCCTTAGAATGGGATAATCACAAATAAAAGTGGGGTTTACTATGCCTGTGCAGAAATTCTCCACAAAACCCCTGTGCCTGGCAATTTGCACTTTGAGTGAATTGGTCTTTCTCATGTCTTCAGCTGTCAGAAAGTTAGTTGTGCTTGAGTTACTTGTCTAGGCTCCCATGTAGATGATGGAACCGGAGAGGAAATAGCAGTGGGAAAGGCAGCAGTCATTTGTCTTCTTTTTTGGAGGTGCCTGTCTTTATCTGCCATAAAAAGAGACTTGGGCACATTATTTTTAGACAGTTGAAGCTGGTTCAGATGAATAGTAAGCTATGAGTCCTCAGCTTCTGGGTCCCAAGTGTCTTTCTAGAAAGGTTGACATATTCCTGTCTTTAAGAAATGGATACTACACCACTGGGGGGGTCAAACTGGAGTTCAGTTTACAGCTGTAGGTGTTTGAGCCTGGAGTGAGCCCTGTGTCATGGAATTGCTCCCTGGTAGATAATTCTTGATATCCTGGGAGCCCAATGGACTGACAAAAGGGCTGACATGGATTAATGTAGTTGGAGTGGATGGAGCTGTTGGGGCATAGAGGCAGAGGACACAGAACTGTATTTTCCTTGTTATGTGCCTGTGGTCATCCTTGGCGTTGCAGTGGGATTTTTCTCCTGGAGTAACGTTCTGTGTTGGGTGCTAATGCCTAAAATCATTGTGCATGTTAATGGGATAAGGATGAGCATCAGCTTGCTCCTGATGTGCTCAGATTGACACGTGTCAGGCTTTAGCAGGCACAGAGTGAGAATCCTTGGCTGGATTTGCAGGCACACATATATTCAGCGCAAGGTGTAAGGGGGGAAAAGGCAGGAAGATGTGAAGTAGTTTGCCCAGGAAGGCAGACCTCATTGTGTTTTGAAATCTCTGAAAGCAGTAGCCTGTGCAAGGTGCCTGTCAGTGTACAGCTGGCTCCCTCCCATGCCAAATATTGCTGGAAAAAAAAGTAATTAACCTCAGATTCCCACTAAGATTGCAGACTGGATGGAATACTTGTTTCACAGAGCACTATATGCCCCAGTGGGGAAAAGGTGGACAAAACCTGTAAATTAAATGTAGTAGGCATCAGACACCTGACTTCCTGAGTCTCTCTGAAAATCACAGCGTAGTTTTCTGGCTGGAGAGACAGAACACAAAGGAAGGACTAAGTTTCAAAGGAGCTTTAGAATTCTTTGTTGGTACAGCCCTGTTAACTTGGTTCTTTCCTGGTGAGATGTTTGCCTTGTTCTGTGTGTGTATAGATGCCCTCCTGCCATCAATATATAGTTCTTTTTTCTCCACAGGAATTCACATGGTTGGTATTTTCCTTTGAATAGCTACTGAAGGGTAATGGTCAGAAAAAGCTCTGGGGCAGGAGTTTGTTCCATCCCCTAAGTGCATGTATACCTCCTTCTGATATCTCACTGTAATTTTTTTCCCCTTTTTTTTGGACTAAATCTTTCCAGTTTGGAGCCAGAACTTCTGTGAGATGACACAAGGGCATTTTGGATGATGGATGATGTCGTTTCAGAGCAGTGGGAGAGTATAGACCTTAGTCAGATCTTGCAGCTGGCCTGATTTATGTTCTGCTGTTTGGCTGAATTAGCCTCCCTCTTCTGGAAAGCCCAGGCAGTAGCTCACAGAAGGGAAAAGGAAGCTCTCATTTAATGCATTTAGGATTTGGTGCAGGGACTCCCAAATGTTTTTGGAACATGAGCCAAGGTGCATTAGGGAGACTCTGACTGGTGGCCCGTTCTGACACGTGGCTGTAGCAGAGCTTGGAGAGATGGGAAAGCTTCCTTTGGGGGAGGCAGTGAGGATGGGGGGTTGCCCCTCCAGCACTGCCTGTGTCCCTGCTCAGAGCTAGGAGCCACTTCCTCACATGGAAGAGCTGGGCTTTTTTCTGTGCCAGTAACAAATAAAACACTTGAGATCGCTTAGTTTGAGAGATCTCAGGAGTCATTAGCTACAACGCTGCTCTTATATATGTGCAGGTCTGAACACTTCTGTAAGGCAATGACCAGTCTTTAATTTTAAAACCGGGACCTCAGAGGTGACTTTTGGCAGAACAAGAGGCACAATCTGCATCTACTGCTCGCCTGACTCCGGTGTTGTTGCTTGTAAATGCTGTTGGCATTAGCTACTTATCAGATCTGTCTGTTACCACTGGACTGCATTTCCTTTTCAGGGCTAGAGCAGAATCAGGATCACCAATGTACTGGAGTTTAGCAGGGGGGGAAAACTGCTTGTAAATTGTTGATGCCATCTTTTATTGCGTGTGATAGTTCAGGGAGAGTAACAGCCTGTTTTTCAGCACAAATTGCTCTACAGATCTGGGAAGGCCCAGGATGAAATCTGTTTCTCCTGCTACTCTCCTTTCCTTTAAAATCGCTTATGCTGCATGCAGTGTTAAAAAGTAGACTTAGAAACAAGACTGTAAATCTTTTGGATTGCTGTAGATAATGAGCAGGATAAGGAAAAAGGAATTCTCAGGTCAGCTCTTCTTCCCACATTCCTGCTGCAGTTTTAGATTGAACATGAAAAGGGGTAGGTAGAGGAACAGAGTAGAAATCTGTAAGTGAAGCAGAGGGATCGTTGTGCTTTTTCCAGCCCTCTGCAGTTGCTGTGCTGCTCAAGTGTCTTGCCTTGTACATTCCTTGTAGGAATAACTCTGACCAGGCAAGGATGTGATGCAATGTAAGGTCATAGTAAGTGTGATGTATGCAGAAAACAGGAGACAAGTGGGCATTGATTGTTCAGTGGAAAATCTTTTTTTTAGTAATTTTTTATTTCCCATATGAAGGTTATATATTTTAGATGAAAATATTTGAGGTTAGCATAAGCATATTATAATGTAGGATAGGTTTTTGTGTCTTATTTACCAGGTCTGTAATGAACCAGTTAATTGCTAAGAGTGCACAAAACATTGCTCTGTCTGAGAGCTTGTGATACTTATCCTTAGGTAAAGGTCTAGAAAGGTGATGTGCTGCTTTAGGAGCCTTGGCCTCACTCTTATGGGAGCTCTGCTGCAAAGCAGAGCTGATGAATGAGTGGTTCTGAAGGTTGGTGTGCAATTCCTGAAGTTCTTCCTTCTTTCCAGTGAAGTTTTTCAGTTCCTCAAAACAGCTGCTTAACTGCTGCAAGTCAGGGCCAAGGAAAACGTGTCCAGATGTGGTGGCACAGGTGTGCTTCAGTTAACATAACTGATCTCCAATTCCATCCCTCTTTATCTCTACTGACTAATTAATACAGAATAATCAGGCTTTTTTCTTACTTGTTTTTTGTGGGGTTTTTTGTTGTTGTTGTTGTTGTTTGTTGTTTTGGGGTTTTTTTCTGTGTATTCTACAGATATTTTTATATTTGTGTGTGTGTGTTCTTTCAACTATTTGGAACACTTGGGAAGAGGAACATCGTATTTCCCATCTCTCCTTCCCTCTTTTTTAAATGTAGATTGTCAGCACCTTACAGAGACAAGGCTCAGTATCTGAACTTTCAAGGCTTTGGAAATAGAGCACAAGTAATTAATGCACACTAAGTTCTATTTTCATCATATTTTTAAGCTAGACTAATGATGTTGAGATATGCAACTTGAGATTTTGTTGGTTTGGTTTTTTCAGACAGCAAATATACATATAAAATATGCTGAAAATAGTCAAACACTTAAAACTAAACTTCTATTTTATTCATACTTTGGGATAGCTAAAATTGTAAGAAAAAGAAAGCAGAAAATGGAATAGGAAATGCATGCATGACCCTGACCAGAGCTATGCTGGCTTCTTTGAATTTGCTGAGGGAAAAGCAGAAGAGAAGAGGGGGAGACGTGTGGATGAACACAACAGCCTCATGGCCCTGTGGTCCTGCACAAGGTTTTTTGCTTTTCATTTTTTTGGGGATGCCTTGACAATATTTTAGTCATTGAAATACCAAGCCTCGTGCATCTTTATTTTGAGAAGGTATTGCAGTCACTTGACATACATCATTTCTGTCCCCAGGTTTGCAGTTAAGGATATCTTCCTTATTGGGCAGCCACTCTTGGAAGGACACTTTTGAAAGGATGTGTGTCTGTCTGCAGGAGTCAAATGAATCACCTCAGTGATCACCCAGATAGTGGGGTTTGCAAGGAAGGTAGATGAAATGAAAAAAAATGTCGTCTTTCAAAATATGCTGAAAAATGATACAGAATATATAAGGGCAAATGTATTGTGTATTTCATAAAAGATAAATGAGACTCAAAGTGGGAGTTTAGAGTCTTTTTAAAGCAAAAAGTCAGCGTGAGTCAATTTATTTTGTCTTTGTTACATTTTTAATAGCTGTAGTTTTTTTCTTCATAACATTACAGTAAACACTACATTTTTAAACCTGTGTGATTTTGGATGTGGAGGAAGAATGGAAGTGTAGCAGCATAAAAGTCACTAAGATCTTGTTTAAAAAGAAACTATGAAAAGGCAATGTATGTGGTTTTACTTCTGATTTTGTTGGGGAATAAGACAGCACCGCGCTGTGGCGGTTCACAGCGTGCACTCTGGGCTCAAGTCTTGATTTCTGAGTACTCCTAAGTGGGAAATATGCCTGAGGTTTAAGACATTAAATCAATTCTGTGTCTAACAGAGTTACAAATTGTCTCTGTTATTGTACAGCCTTTTTATAGATTTAAAGAAAGTGGTACGGAAGTGAAAAAAAAAAAAAAAGAACGGATTATGTCATGCTGGCCAGAGCAGTTTTGCCACATCTTTCAAAGAGTAAACAGTAGTTAGCATTGCTTACACTGCAGTGCTGTTTCAAGTAGTCCAGAAATGCCAGCCACAGATAAAAAGGTAGAAAGATCAAATGCTTCATCCCAGGAGAGACCTGCCCTTGCTAATGAGTTTCACAGTCTCTTTGCCTGATGTGCAACTGAGCTGCCCATTTGTGCTCGCTGAAATGCTCAGGGCTTGGACTGGGTCTTAGGATGTTGTAGCTGTGATAAAGTGATTAAGATTTTACAATTTGCTGTAGATAGCTGGAAGGGCAGGCCTATCCTTACAACCTGAATGGAATTAGCTGTGCCCAATGAGAACTCCTTGGGCCTGCAGTACTGCATGCAGTGATGGCAGCGGGCGTGTTTTGTGCAGTGTCAACAGAGCAGAGCTCATTGAAAGATCACACCCACAAAATACCACCCCCCAGCAGCACTTAGGAGGCTGTGTCTCTGTCTGTGGATTTGAACCTGCATCAGTTTGGATATTTACCTTTTGAAGCTGCCCATGCAGGTGCTACTGTGTCCACTTCAATGCAGAGCCCCTGCGTGCCCAAAGGTGCCTGTGGCATTTTTCACTTGGCTCTGTCCTTTTTGCAGACTGACAGGGTTTGCTTAGAAAGGGCTGTTTAATATTTTGGTTTGCCCTTGGCATTCATTACATGGACTCACATCTCTTCTAATGCACTGAGGATAGAAGGATTAATTTCCTTTTCATTTTTTTTTGTTTGTTCTTTTACTCCCGTGTCTGAGTTTTTCAGCAAAGTGAAAAAAATTCATTTTTACAATGCTCCTGTAAAATGGGAGCCAACTGTTCTTTTTCTAAAGATGAGGAACAGAGGCACATAGGACCTAAGAAACAAATCTGGAACTTAAAATATTTCCTTATCTCTGTGTAGTGTGTGTGTGTATGTAAATAAATAAATATATATATAGTGTGTATGTTATATGTATTCAAAGCACGCCCTCCACTAAGTCACGTTGTTTATCAGCAGCACTTGGTGTCTCCATGCCCGTCAAATCATCTCAGTGATCTCTATCCCTGGAGCTACTGGATTAACTGATAGCAACTGGAGGCTGCCTCCCTCACTATTGAGCTGGATTAGAAAAGGCAAGGGAGGTTGCTGACTTTGATATTTCTGTGCAGATGGTGCTGGAGGAAGGTTAGGGTATCCTGAGTACATTTTCAGGCCTTTGGCCTCTCTGTGGCAGGCACAAAGGCTGCTCTTCCTCCCCCAGCTGTGACCCCTTTAGCCTGATCCCGTCCGTTCTGTTGTTTCAGACCTTGCCAGGCGCTTGTCTCCTGCTGCTCTTTCCTCCAGCTATGCAGTGTCTGCTCCTCAGCCTCTCACCCTAAGTCCCTTTGCTTTGCAATTTCTATCCAGTCTCCCTGCTCTGAACCTCCCCACTCCTCTCGTTTCCTTGCCTTGCTAGATCCAGCTCAGCATCCAACCTGCCTGTTCTCTCAGCCAGTATCTTCATTGGTTCATAATTCCAGTTTCTGTGTTTGCCAAATTAGCTTGCTTGCCCATTCTTTTCACCTGTTACCCTTCTCTTTCCTCCCTCTTTCTTCTTTTGCAACTGGTTTCTGTGGGGAGTTCATGGATTCCCTGGTTCTCATTTTCCTTTAAAACATCTCACTTTCCTACAGCCAGCTTTCCCCTTTCTAATGCACTAGGTATCCCAATTTTCACTCATTAACTCTTTGAATTTCCCATTTTTTTAAATTATGGTGCAAGAATGTATACACAGACCCTCTCATCTCCTGAAATGGGTGATGTAGAAAGAGGCCCAGCACAATCCACAGTATTGCAGGAGTCCACTGGAGTGAGAGCTGATCCCATCTGTACTGGCTGACTCCTGGTGTGTGGAACCTGTGAGCAGTTTAGTAGCAGGAGTCTGCTGAACGTGTATGTACTATTGTTTTCCAAAAATCTGTTATTTGCCCAAGGTGATACGTGAGTAGAAGCTTCCAGGTTTAATGTTTCTAGCAGTAACACGAGAAGTTGCCATCAGGTTTCATCATGTGTTGCTTGGCAAGACGTCCTGAAGAAAATGTGTTTTCTCCTCCCTTTTATGTGATCTACAACGTGGAAAGCATTAAGTATTGTCTTACTTATGCCATCAGCTTTGAATGCCTGTGATGAAAAATAATGATTACTACTGAAAGCAGTATAGTAGGTGGGTTTTCATTTTTGTATGTGTGGTGAGTGAGCTGGTGAGTGAGCTCCTCTGAAGAGGAGCAATGTCTTAAAAGAAATGAAAAATGTTAATAAATCTTGACCGTGCTGAGAGAACAGCAATGGCCCAAGACATTGAACTTTAGATTGCAGACAAGCAGGAGTGATCCCAAGCCAGGGTACTGCTTGTCAGTAAAGGGGCAAAGGACAAGGGACAAAATGACTTGTTTTAGCCAGGGGATTGATAGTTGCAAATTGCCACCAGAGTGAACATTTGTTACCTTTTGCTGGTTTTCTCCTTAGGTACATGGAGGAGAGCCCGTCCCTCAGGCGAATGACAGTGATGAGGGAGAAGGGAAGGCGACAGGCCATCCGCGGCCCGGCCTTCATGTTCAACAACAGGGGCACGAGCCTGACGGCCGAGGAGGAGCGATTCCTGGACGCCGCCGAGTACGGCAACATCCCCGTGGTGCGCAAGATGCTGGAGGAGTCGAAGACGCTGAATGTCAACTGCGTTGACTACATGGGCCAGAACGCCTTGCAGCTCGCTGTGGGGAACGAACACTTGGAAGTGACAGAGCTGCTGTTAAAAAAAGAGAACTTGGCACGGATTGGAGATGCCCTGCTGCTCGCAATCAGCAAGGGTTACATTAGGATAGTGGAAGCAATTTTGAATCATCCTGGGTTTTCAGTCAATAAGCGGCTGACTCTGAGCCCTTGTGAGCAGGAGCTCCAGGATGATGATTTTTATTCCTATGACGAAGACGGTACCCGCTTTTCTCCGGACATCACTCCCATCATTTTAGCTGCCCACTGCCAAAAATACGAAGTCGTGCACATGCTGTTGATGAAAGGAGCGAGGATAGAAAGACCTCATGATTATTTCTGCAAATGTAATGACTGTACAGAGAAGCAAAAACATGATTCCTTCAGTCACTCTAGGTCAAGAATAAACGCGTACAAAGGACTGGCCAGCCCGGCTTATCTGTCCCTGTCCAGTGAAGATCCAGTGCTCACTGCTCTGGAACTCAGCAATGAACTTGCCAAGTTGGCCAACATTGAAAAAGAATTCAAGGTAATGGTGTTTTCGTGTTTCTCTGTCTTTGTTATTGTCTTAAAGTTGCTGCTGCTTCATGTTGTCTTTAGATGCTAAAATGATTCCCCGGGCTTTTACTTTTTCAATTACTAATACTCTCATCTTTTTCTTTTTTTCTTGATACATAAGCCTTTGAAAAGAATTTTTAATGAAATGAAATTGCTTTTGCACCTGCTGTGTTTGGAGAAAATTGGTAAAATTGGAAAAAGTGGGCGTTCTGATAACCCTGCAGCAGATGGAAAACAATTCTGGTTGCTGCAGCACACCAGAACTGTTCCTGGTTACAAATGCTGAGTAATATAAGTGCAGAAAGCAGAAACATTTTGCTTTTCTTGAGGGTACTGCAGCCTTGACCTTATTCCATCTTAATTTGTACTGATTTTGGCTGATGTCTCCAAATTGTGAAGAACACCCAAAGTGGATTGTTTTGGATGTACCTTTTAGGAATGTCGTGTGTTCAAAACCAGCTGTTAGACTGCTTACAGTTGTGGGTCTTCTTATCTGCTTTTCAGCTGTATCTGGTTCTGTATGTCAGTGCCCTGACTTCTTCATATAGTTCAGCTTCTCCCTCAGACAATTAATGGCTTAGTTAACTGTTGCCCAGTGCTTTCTTTAGGGGTTTTTCAGTTCAGTTGGATACCTGGAAAAGGACCATCACAGCCACCTTTCCTCTCGTCCCCCTGTTCTCTCCAGCCAAACCCCACCAAAACCTCAAACCCTAGTGGACTGCTTGTAGTGAGAAAAGCTTGGCTTGGAGAGTGCCAGATTGCCCTCAGTGAGTAGAGATGCTCACAGCATTGTCTCTGGGTATAACAGCAAATTTATTGGGGTTCTGCAAGGCCAGTGTTGGGTGCCACTTGCTTGTTCAGTAGCTTCAAAAATGATCTGAGAGAGACAAAAGATGCAGCAAGCAGAGACCAAACAGCAGCAAACACCTGCTCACCCTGTGGTGTACTCAGAAGGAATATACAACAACCTGGAGAAAGACAGGCAGAAATTAATAAAGTGAAATTTAACAGAAGAGGAAGAAAACTCCTGGGAGCGAATAGGTCCATATTCAGCTGAATGAGTTAAAACAGAATTTAAAAATAAGTTTTCAGTGGTGGGAAGAATTAATGTATTATAACACACACTGCTGAAGTGTAAAATTCATCTTAAACCCTTCCTCCCCTTTCTTTGCTGAAGGAACGCACTTGCACCATGCTGTGGATTGTGTAACCTGGCAAATTAGTTGAATACTTCCTCAATGTATTTATTCAGGGAAAAACGTCAGATTTTTCTTTTTCCTCAGATGAAAAGGTACCCTGCCACCACAAGCTAAATTAGGGCAAGCTGCATTGTGTTTTTGTTAGGCAAGGATGTAGATGATTAGAACTGCATAGAAAAATTTCAGTGGAAATAGAAATTCATGGGAGACTTCAGTCTCACAGGTAATAATACCAAGCATACAAATTTCATCAGGAAAAAAAAAAGTAGCTTGAAATTTTGGAGGAGAAAAGGTGAAGTTTTTTGGTTAAGCTTCTCATTTCAAACCAGAACTTTAAAAAAATTATTTCAGTTTTAAAGATGGTAATTTCCTGCTATTTTGGGATGCCTAAACCCCCAAGAAATTCACTGGTTTTACAGATTTCAGTATTTTTGGATAGTACTTACGTGGCCACTATCCTTGCCAGGTGTATCAGATGATTCAGATTTGGCACCTACAGTAAAAATTGTTCCTGACTCCTTGCTGGCATGGAAATTCCAGCTTCTCATCAACGTCAAAGCATTC
This sequence comes from Cettia cetti, assembly GCA_013401135.1. NCBI lineage: Eukaryota > Metazoa > Chordata > Aves > Passeriformes > Sylviidae > Cettia > Cettia cetti. The sequence continues at coordinate 39,878 of VZUI01028086.1, forward strand.
CAGTGAAATAATTACTCTCCTCATTGATGTCACATCTCTTTTTTTTTTTTTTTTTTCTTTTTTTCCCCTTCTGTTTCTATCAAGCCTGATAGGAGAGCTGAGTGGTTTCCTGGAGTCCCTCCCATCTGTAGCTGCCTTTTCAGTGCTTTCTTCCCTATAGATCTGTCATCTGAATGTGTTTGGCTGATAACTTGTGTGCTTTGTCACATCCCAGAGGACAAGGCTTCTAATCCAGCATTTGCATTCCTACAGACTTCTGCTGCACTCTCCTCTAGGATCATCACTGGAAATGCTCGAGTGTTCCACTCAAATTCTGTCAGTAGCACAGCAGTGAGCAGAGTTGTTTCAGGGTGGAGGAAAATGGGCAAAATAATTCATCTCTCTCACAGAAAAATGGACAAAGCTATTTAAATCATGATTTATTCTCAGTATCTCTGGAATATTAAGGCCCACAATGTTTCCTGTGCATGCTCCACTTCGGAGATGCAGAGCGCTCCTACAGGAAATACTGTTCTGGGTGGTTTTCCCACAGAGAAGGATCATAGGTTGAACCTGTTTAAAAACACCTGAGGGCCAAGTTTCCTGGTAAATGCTTGCTAAATTCAGCCTAACATCCATTGCATATGCAAAGTCCAGTCTGCCTCTCTTGCTTATCATTTACACTAAGAAATTCTAATGCACAAGCCATGGTTTGCACAAATGAATTAGAAATGTGGGAAGGTGACTTAGCCCATTCATTCATGACAGTTCCTCAAAAAGACCTGATTAGTTACACTGGTTTTTAGGGTTTTGTTTTATTTTCCTTTTAGAAGTAAGGAGAAAGGATTCAAAGAAACTACAGAGCCCTGATTTTTCTTGGAAGGTGCAAGACACATAGCCAAAACAAAAGTACTGAAAATTAATGCAAGTAGATGAGGAGACTCAAGCCCTAAAGACCATTTCATTCTACTCCTTTCATCTCCAAGCTTCCTTACATCCATTTGTGAAATCCTTGTTTCAACCTACTGTTTGTCCTTTTTCCTTTCTTCATCTATTATATTTATTCCTTCTTGACACTTTTACTCATTTTTGATCTTTGAATCCACTTGACTTCTTCCCGTGTATTCTTCTGTTCAATTCTCTCATGGCCAAGGAAAGGAGTGCACTATTTCTCTGACTTTACTTGGTATTCCTAGTTCCCCTAGTCTGCTAATTCCAGGGATTGCCTGCAGGCTTTCATATGACATTGGGAATTTCAGTTTGATCTCAGTCCAGAATGCTACCAAATCGTAATATCTTGTCTTAATGTAAATAAGTGACCATTACCAATGTTGGAGAATTATCTTTTCCTGTCCAATAGCACCACTAAATACTTTGCAATACAAACATTCCCAATTTTTATGTTTTCCTGTTCTATTTTTAGCAGACCATGGCCACTGCGGCTTGGCTTGGGGAATGGCAGGTTTGGGTTATTAACAATTGATATTCACCCTCCTCCCTGAGAATTTTGAAGCTGTTACTGCCCAGGGAAGGGAGGGTTTCTGGCAGTGGGAACAGCTGATGGAACGTTCCTTAGGAGTCACCATAGGAAGAGAGAGGACAAGGTAGCTAAAAGGCCCTGTGGTTATCTCTTTGTACCAGTTTTCAACTAAATGCTGTCCTGTGTAAGCAAGCTCAGTTCTCCCAGCTGAAGTTGCTCTGGCAAGGATCAAAAAGGTTGGGGTTCTGCTTTCTGTAGGATAAAGCCCTGTTCCCAGTTTTGCTAAAAGCTCCCACTGAACCAACGGAAGATGTGGACGTGCATCTAAAAGCAGAATCTGTCAGTGTTCCAAGTCAATTTACATAGTGTTATCTCAGCTGAACTAACAAAGAGTGTTCAAGCTTGAGCTAGGTTTAGGCCCAGCTTTTGAAAGGCCAGGGCCCAGATCCACAACCATTAGTGCAATTAGGTGCCTGATTAGCATCTACAGTTACATGTGCAAACTCACCATATCTGTGGTTTCAAAGCGGCTCTTTACCAGATAATGCCATAAATTTATGCTTCAGTCCAATGACTGTGAATTAGTTGTGCTTTACTCGTGAACATTGGCACTTGCAGGGGTGTGGCTCCTGTAACAGAAGACACAAATTTGGGCAGGCTGAGATCCAGCTTTTGATGTGTGTCAGAGTCCTCTGAAACTGCTTGTGAGACACAGCTGTGCAATTCCAGTCTTCAGAGTTGTCCTATGTGTGCTGGAGTCAGCCGTGGAGCTTGGGGAACGCAGGGTGTAGGCTGATAGTTTTTGATGTTACAAAGATGTTTGTGCAATGTTAGTGTTGATCTGGTGGCTTCATTTGCATGTTCTCAGGAGTGAGCAGAGGGGATTTGGATGACTGGGACCATAGATTAAAAATTTTGATGTCCACACAACACCCTAGAGGTAGAAGGTTGTTTGAGAATCTGGTGCTGTTTGTCTGTTTAATTCTGTAAAGCAATCAGAGAGACTGGGATAAATTTGATTTGCTAATACTTAGGTAAATAAAGACCTGGAGAGGGAAATCTGACAAGTTTTCCTGCTATAAGATTCAAAGCCAGAGTGGGATATTAAGAATGTGCATATTGGTTTTCAGTTCTCATAACAGCATTTGTGAGTAATGTAGGCTGTATTTAATCCTTCATTTGACATTATCCATTATATTGTTAATCTCATCTGACAGTCAGCATAACTTGTATGAGCAAGTGGCATATTGACCAATGAGGAAACATGTCATTGATGTTTCTTGTTTTTCTGTTGCTACTAGAAGAAATCTGGGTAACTCTTGTGGTAGGCAAACATGCAAAATGTGGAAATAACTCTTGTTATTTCCTAACTATTAGAAATCCACTATTTCTATTTCTTCACAATTAGCAGAAGAATGAGAAAACACTTCGTAATTGAGGCTTCTCTGTGCAACTGGACAGCCCATGTTCATTCATACAAGGACAAAATTTGGGTTGTGTTATGTCATAAAGCACTTGAATAATACAAAATCATCTAAACTAAACTTTATTAAACTTTAATAAGGTATCACTTTAGACTGTAGGTTAGATACAAATAATAGTTAAACAAATACTTCTTTTTTTTCCTTGACAAAGTTAAAAATCCCTGCCAATTCAGGTGAGAAAGAATGTAGTTTCTCCTTTGGTGATGTTGTATTATTACTGAAGTCACTGCAGGAAGCATTTCCTCCCATGCACTTTGAATAGTGGATTTACAGCTGCTTTCAATGTTAGAGAAAAGTTGATTATCAGTCTTATTCCTGTGGAATTATGTTAAGCTGAGTCTGATGATGTTCATGGTTTTTGCTCAGCCACCTCCTTTTGTAAATACTTCCTTTAGCTGTAGTGAAATTTGTAAGCAAATCTTGCATTAAATTAGATGCTTGAGGAAGAGTGTTCAAGTTCTCCCCAATATTTGGGAATTCTTTTGTGGAAACAATATAAACAACATAGCACTTGAATAAACTGAAGGCATGGTATTTTTTTTTTAGCTTTATTAGATTGTCTTCAGTCACTCCTTTTTCTTCAGTGAATAAAATGCCCATCTTCTTTTTACATTGTGTCACCTCCTGGTGCTTTGCTTAATATTCTTCATAACCTGAATTCTAGCAGTTTGTGCTTAGAGTTTTGGCCTCTGTGATGAAGCTCTTTTCTGACTAGGCTGTCCTGAAAGACTGTTCCTCTTTGGGTCTTTTGGGGTTTTTTGTTGTTGTTTGCTTTTGGGGGTTTTGTCTGTTTGTTTTGGTTTTGTGGTTTTTTGGTTGTTTTTTTTTTTTTTTTAAATTTTGTTTAGTGATTTTGTTTGTTTAGTTGGTTGGGTTTTGTGGGGTTTTTTTTTGTTTGTTTTGTTTTGGGGGGTTTGGGGTTTTTTGGGGGGGTTTTGGGGGATTTGTTTTGTTTTGTTGGTTTGGTTTTTGTTTTGTTTTGTTTGACTGCTGCTATTTTCTAGCCAGCATCCTGGAGTCTTTTTTTCCAAGGTTTTTTTGTAATGTCTGAGATCTAATCACATTTCATATAAAAGCTCTATCTGTATTCAGACCTCCCTGCTAGCAAGTATATTTCACTGGCTTGATTAACTTTTTAATGAGACTTTGCCTATTTCAAAGTCCTAAATCTTGGTCATACATAAGCTTGCTTGTCTCTTCACTGAATTTAATCACACATCCCAGTATTATTTTTATAATTGGCTCTTCTGTCCTGTTCTCCCTGGTTACCAAAAACAAATCTAAAATAACCTTACATCCTGTTGCTTCACTGACAACTGAATTAATTTGTCCTCTATGACCAAAGGAAATAACAGGATCCTGTTTAAGGTCTATGATTAGGACTGGTTGTTTCCAAGTCTGTATCAGGGATGTTAGTCTTGTGTAATAACACAGCTTATCTAGGGGTATTTATTTGTCTCCAGGAATGTTTCACTTTGATTCATGTCTGAATCTGACTTATGGGATTGATGGCTGAATCTTGCACTTGCCTGTGCAGCCTCTTTTCCCATCATTTCTCAAAATCATTTGAAACTACTGAGAGCACATTGGTTTCTCTGTCCCATTATATAGAAGCTAACTTGAAAATTTAGCATAGCTACCAGTACAAGGAGGTAAAATTACTCAGGAAAGGAGGAAAAAGTGAGGGTTTCAAAAAAATAGAAGAGATTAAGTGAAAAAATTATGAGGGCAGAAGCAGTAAGGAAACATTTTTGAGAAGATGGGCACCTCTGAGGGAAAATCTGCACCCTCAAAAAGTGATTTTGAAAAGGCAGTGTCTGGAAATTAGCAGTAAAACACAACAAATGGAGAGGTGGGGGGCTCAAATTAGTGTTTTGGTGGCCTGGTGGAGATAAAAAAAACTTTCAGAAAAGCTATGGAGTAATTGAAAAAGGTGGCAGGGATGTTTCTAGTTTGGCACTGAAGGTAAAATTGGCAGATTCAGTCAAGTTTCCTCCTCCAGCTGCAGCCTCATGTGAGGAAATCAGAGGCCACATCTCAGATTTGGAATTTCTAGAAATCTGTCTGCGAGGACATGGACACAAAAATGAAGACCGAGGTCTCTGCTGAAGTAGAGATCAGGATAAGAGTTTATAGGCAGTGTCACAGAGGTGGGAGGAGACATTTACAAGTATAAACAGAAGTTCAGGCAAAATTTCAGACGTGAAAAATTCTGCAATGCAGCCACAAATGTTTTGTCAGAGGAGGAAGGAGATGAGAGAGAGGCAAATATTTGAAATTGACTTACACGATAGTCCTTGGAAAGTCTGAACAGATATGTAAGATGAATTCTCCTGTTGCTTCCAGAGCACTCTTATGGGAAATTTGGGGTATTTTGCCCACAGTGTTGGTGTCCCAGTTTGTGCTGCAGTTACTCTATGAAGGTACTTTGTAACCCACTGTACCAATTGTTGGGTGTGAGACATTCCAAGGAAGGTGGGAAGCAGAGGGGGGAAATGAAAAAAGGGGGAAATGTACCTGGTATACATCACAGTAATGAGTAATCAGTCACTTTAGCAGTGTGGAAAGAGATAAAAGATATTTGTAGCCTCAGAGACAATTGTTTCATTAGTTGTCAGCAAAGTTTTTGTGAGAGTAAGGTGACTTTTTTGATAGTCCTGGTCTTGCTTTGTGAAATTCTTAAATTTTCAGCTGCCCCTTGTTGGCCATCCAGGTTATTTCCCTCACACTCTTACGTCACGTTCCCGTGCTGTGTTAAACAGACGCTATCAGATGTTCACCTCGTGTCAGAATGGATGATTCCGCTGTGCAAAAATTCTGTCATATCTGATCCACTCCAAACTTGACACAGCAAAAATCAAACCCTTCCTTTTTAGCAGCTTGTCTAGGTCCTTTTTCCCTCGCCCTCGACTCTTCAGCACCTTTGTGTCCCCGTCCTGTTGCAGAACGACTATCGCAAGCTGTCCATGCAGTGCAAGGACTTCGTGGTCGGTGTCCTGGACCTGTGCCGGGACTCGGAGGAGGTGGAGGCCATTCTGAACGGGGATGTGAACGCGGAGCCGCCGGAAGCGCAGAGGCACCGGGCGTCGCTGAGCCGCGTCAAGCTGGCCATTAAGTACGAAGTGAAAAAGGTAACTCCCCACAGCTCTCAGGCGCTGAGGGCAGTGCCGCCCGCTCCTCCTGCAGGTGTGGGGGACCCGTGCTCAGACGCACAAGCGAGCCGCGGTGTGAGGAACCGGGGCTGCTCCTGCAGGTGTGGGGGACCCGTGCTCAGACGCACAAGCGAGCCGTGGTGTGAGGAACCGAGGCTCTCACGGGGCAGAAAGGGCCCGGAGTGAAGCAGTTTGCTTTAATCTACTTCCCACCGCTGGGCAGTGGCAGGACATAAATGCAGGGCCATAAATCAGGTGCCTTAGCGAGGCTTGGCGCAGTTGGTCGCGTCCTTCTCCTGATTAACCCAAAGGATATTTCAGTAAGAGCCAGAGTTTCACTCAGTGATGCTCAGGCTGTGTTTTCCTGTCAGTCAATGCAACAATACCTAATCCAAAGAGAAGGCTGTGTTGGTGAAAATGTTGGGTTCGACCCACAAATAGCTCATCTGCAGCTGTGTCATAGTGAGAAATTCCACGTGATTTACCCTTTTTTTCCTTCAAAAAAAATTTTAGAACTCAGCCCTGGAAATGCATGGAATATGTCTGTGGCTGTTTGATCAATTCTTTTCAGTTCTTCACCCTTGTACCTATGCTTATTGGTAAGCATTTTCAGTAGATGCCTCTCTCAAAGTAGTTTGTATTTTGTGAATGAATGTTGTGCCTTGAAAAATGGAGTTGTGCATATCACATATTTGACATAAAGACATATCCTTTCATTGTAGTTTTTATTGTATATTGCTATGTTGTTCTCCTCAAGATCCCACACTAGGCTAGCACAGAAAACAGTTCATACTGTGTCCTGTTGTGAGAGGAGCCAGGAAATACAGCAGTGCCTATGCATTATTTACAGCTACCTATTTATGTGATGAGCATCACTTCCATTCCTTACAGCCATTATAGTTTCATCGTCTCCACAAGAAGCCTCGTGTCTCTCAGAATAAATAACCCTGTGCTCTGTGGCCACCTCTTGAGCCAATCTGCCATATAAAATGAATTATAGGGACCCTGCCAGAGCAACTGGGGATTGCTGGTGTTTATGACAGCTCCAAAAGATTGAGAACAAAAATTGTAAACACAGATCCCAAGCAGCAAATCATTTCCAGTATAGAATTGGTCTACAGCAGATAAGTGCATATTAATTGCCAAAAATCAACATAAATATATACAAGCATTAATTTAATTTTAAAGACTGAAACAGGGGAAAACATCAAAGTGCATAGGCATGCTGTAGTGTCTGAATATATGCATTCTTTATGCTATTGCAGTTTAATGTGTAAAACTTTGTTGAGGCTTGTGTCTCAGCTTTCATGCTGAAAGCTACGGTTTTCTTTTATGAGTTTGTTGTCACTAATGAAATTCACTGCTGAGCAAAGGGCCACACAGATCTGTTAAGAATAGCAGAAATCTAAATAGTGAAAAAAAAAAAAAAAGAATTCCTCATAGCAAACTTGTTCTCTTCTCTTGCAAGAGAGGAACTCGGAGTGCTGGCTGCAGTTCATGACAAATACAGTTCAGAACCTACAAGAGGAAGGCAATAGATGGTGCAGAGTTGTTACCATATCCGTACATGTGCAGTTCCCTGTAAGTGGCCATTGCACAGGGCACGGCAAGGATGGAAATGTCTCTGCTGTCGTGGTCCTTTGGTGCTGGGATTTGTGTTGTCAGAGCTGTGACAGATCCTAGTGATATCCTAACGGAGCAGGTTCAGATGTGGGAACTCCGTGTGGAATTCTTTCAACCCTCTCACACAGGAAGCAGACAAGGATGTGGCCTATTTTCCTTAGCTTTCCATATTTCTAGCTGGGCTTCCAGCTCAGGTCCATCAAGGTCAGTTCCCTGTTGGCAGCAGTGCAAGCAAACAGAGCAGCAGTCTGTGAAATAGTTAATGGGCCTGTGCCTTTCCAGAGGGAGGAGAGGCAGGAAACAACATATGACAAGTAGAAAACACGTTCAAAACTTCACTGCTAGGGAAAAGGAGTTTTTCATTCTATTAGTAATGAAACTCTTGCACTTAATGCCCTAGGTACTGCACTGAAGTGGAGCCCATCTTTTAAACATGATGTGATTTTGAAGCTAAGATTCAGACTGAAACTGCAGCCCCAACAGAGAAGGAGTAAGGGAATTAAGGGAGAAAAAAAGAGAAGAAAACAAATTAGTCTTGCTCTGTATGCTGAATTACTGCTGTATTAGTGCTTTTAGTTTTGTGTCTCAACTCTGTCTTTAGATTGCCAACAAAATTCCAGAGAAGATCTGACACCAGCCCAACTAATCTGCAGTTCTTGCTGAGACAAAGATCAGGATGGAATTTCCAATTGAAATCAATAAGAGCTGAAATAAAATCACGGGAGTTCATTTTCAGACCCTGAAGTGTTCAACTGATAGATAAGAAAGAAGATGCAAAATTATTTTTGTGTTTTGTGTGTTCGTGTATCAGAGTGTGCCAGGATTTGTTCTTGCTCCATCTAAACCCAGCCATTATGATGGTAGAAATAAATAACATAATCACTCTGACTCATACAGAAAAATATTTACATACTGATGGCTTGGTTAGCAGTCATGAAACTGAAAACATCAGAAGTGTTACTCTTAATTATGCTTGGAAAAGCAGCTGCATTAAAATTGGGATATTTTTTCTTTTAGTGACCAGATACTGTTCTCATGCATCATTTTTGTTCACCGGGGTTCTGTTTGGAGCTGAAGGTGTTAGATACATGTGATAAAAAGTTCAACATATGTAATGAAAATAGAGGAACTGCATGGGAAATAAAGTGAGAGGAGAAATGCAGGAAGAAGAAAGTTGTAGGATGATGTGAGCAGTAGTAAAATGTGATGTGAACCTACTGTCCTTGGAGATGAAGGTGCAGACAAATACAGGTAATACAGACACACATGCAACAGAGGTGGGCATAGTTTAGAGTTTTATTAAAATAAAACCAACATAATCATCAGTTGAAGTATTTCAGTAAAGACTGAGAGAGAAGGAATGAATTTCAGAGCTTTTGTGGATGAGAAGTAACACAACTCGCTCTGAGGGCTTGGAAGTGGTGCACATTGTGCAGTTGCCAGCAGTTAAATAAGTTACTAAGATCCTCTCAAGAGCCTTTAGACTCACTGCCAAAGAAGAACTTGCCCATAACCCTTGGCATCTTATTCACTAAATCTTCTCTTTTTTTTCTTTCTTTTTTTTTCTTTTTTTTTTTTTTTTTTTTAATTATGGCAAATCTCCTCTTAGTGTCAGATCAAAAAGTTGATTGATCAGGAGAATAAACCAGCACAGAGCCCTGGATGAGGTGCCACAGGGCCCTTGGGCTGAGTCCCAGCCCTGGGTAAACTTCCTTAAAGCTCCTTTACTGTTTCTTCCCATTCCCTGTGGTAACAGAAGAAATGATGTGGGTGTTTCTTCCCTCCTCTTCCCTACAGTTTTAAGCCTGATTTTAAAAATGTTTTTGTAATTTCAAATAATTATTATTTATTCCTGCTTTTGTCCACAGTTAATCTGCTGTGGGATTTGTCCCTTTGATGTCCTGAGTTGACAATGAAATTTATCTTAGCAAAAGAAGAGGCTGGGGGCATATGTCAGAATGCACAAACACAAAAACCCAATCTCTTCTTCTCAAATGGGCCAGGCTGGCAGTTTTTATGGTGCATAAGCTTCAAAGGTGACAGCCTAATAAAAAGAACAGAAGCAGTTTGAGTCGACATTAATTTCTTAAAGGACTTTTTTTACAATCTCTTTATTTATTTCTCTTGGCCACTTCGCTTTATGTACCAACTGCATTAATATGAGAAGTAACTGCTTAATGCATCACACACCAAAATGCTTAGGGACTTTATTTTACAGCAAAATAGATCAAAGTATGAAGATTGCCTCCCTTTTTAAAGTTCATGCAGCAGTTTCAGATTGCTCTTCTTGAGAGGTTTCAGGTTCCCTGTTTTCATTGCCAATGATTTAATTTGATTTTCTTTAAGAAATCCGTCCTGTTGTACTATTCTATATACTTTTTAATGAGATTTGGAATATTGATAGAGTTTTGCAAGCAAGACCTGGCAAACAACAGTGTATGTAGTACATAATGATCTCTGCAGAGTACAAGGGATAATAAAGCAGGTGTCCAACGTTTATGCTATTTTAATTCTTTTTTTCAGGGTATAATCAACTGATATCAAATATCACTCTTAACCCAACACAAATCATCAGTTACCAGATTTATTTTCAAACCCTCTTTTGTGAAACACCTAACCTTCTTTATTCTGATCCACTAGTTATTGATCACCAGAATTCTTCAAACTGCTGTGAAAACCAGGCTGCTCACTCTTGTGCTTAACTGGTGTCCCACACGCTCTTGTGATGTGGTGATGCCTTGGGAAGGCTGTCCTGGAACAGAGACTGGACAGAGCTAAGAGAGTAAAGTAGGTATTTATTGAAAAGCCTTTAGGATACGCCTTGGGCAGGACAAGAGCCTGGCCAAGGCTACACCCAAAATGGTCACAAAATGGACGACAGGTCACAAGGCCTCACACTTTTATAAGTTTTGGTCCATTTGCATATTGGGGTTTAATTATCCAATTACAGCTTCAGATTATGAGGTCCCATCCTTCTTGTTTTCTCCCTTCAGTCCACTGTTGTTTGTGCTTTTGGGCCTGAAAACTTGTAACCCTTGTCCTTGGTCTCCATCTGGAAAAGGATTTGTTTTGTCTATCTACTCTGTGAAGAGAGCTGTCTGACACTTAATATGAGGCTCAGAACTACACACCTAGGCAGCACAGAATCTGAAAATCATGAAAGCTAAAACTTAAGGTGTCAGTGGCAGTTCCTTCTTTATTTATTAACCTTTGCTTTAAAGGAAATGAGACAAAAGCCATAATTCTTAAATATCTGGTGTTAATTTAGACCTTAAGATGATCAGACTTGTGCATGTAGCAGTTAACATAACTCTTCTTATTAATGACAGCATGTCTTGGTTTTTCTTTCTTTTTCTTTGCAGTTTGTGGCCCATCCAAACTGTCAGCAGCAGCTCCTGACAATCTGGTACGAAAATCTCTCAGGATTACGGGAGCAGACCATAGCTATCAAGTGTCTGGTGGTGCTGGTTGTGGCATTGGGCCTTCCCTTTCTAGCCATTGGTTATTGGATTGCACCATGTAGCAGGGTACTGAATTTTATAAATTATGTGTCTTGTGCTGTTCTCAGGGCTGTTCTTTCCTTTTCTGGCAGTCAACATGCAATTCCTGCTGCTTCCAAAATTTAACTAATTAATGATATTTTTAGCAAGCTCTAACCTTGAGCCAAAAGATGCTAAGGGGTTTCTTGTTATTTGGACTGTAAAGAGGGGACCACAACGATGAAGTATGAATACAAATTAGCATTAAGCTGAAGGAAAGAAAAATAACCTTCTCTGAGAGCTTTTTTTTCGTTTTTCAATTTCCCTAGGTTGTGCTCACCTCACAGTATCTGCTGTGTAATTTATATGTATTAGTAACATGGATTTTTTGAAAGTCACCACTCAGATTCTTTATTAAGTCTCCCCTGGTGGCATCCTAAGGTCTCATGCTGTTCCCATATAAACCATTAGCAGAACATCTGTTGACTTTACTGATGCAGAACTTAATCTTAAGTAAAATATTTGTTATACCAGCCCGAGGAGGTCTGTTTGCCAGCTGAACCATAGAGCAGAAATTAAATTAAATTAAATGCATCATTCTGACCATGTAGTAGGGTATATTTGTAAAAGTGCATAGCTGTAAACTGCTACCTTTTAAAAATATGTTAAGGTATGAGAGTGCTCCCACCTTTCCTGCTGATCTCATAAGGAAAGGAACAGTAGTTTCTTTGAAATGCTGATGGTCTGTCGCACACAAATTGTTTGCAAATCAGGTGTGTTGATAGATTCTCGGTAAATCAGATGAAAGATTTCTCTTTTGCATTAACCTTTTAAAAAATTTAAGTACATTTACTCCTGTGCTGAATGTGGTCTTTCAATTTTATTTCCTTAGCAAGTGTAAAGCAAAGAAATGTGAGTTTCTTTTATATTTCATTCTATTAGTTCATCTCAAAGAGGATATGGTTTTTCTTACATATGTATTTGAAGGGAACCTGATCTTTTCTCTGGGTTAAATATTTATTTACTATAATGATAAACCTTTATGAAAATAGTGTAATTGTTACTCTCCTTATCCTCTGAAATGTCACTTTCCATTAATATCTTTAGTAAATATATCCCTCACAGCTCCACATAATAGGAACATATTAATATATTTTTAGCTGGTGTCTAATATGGAAAAGTGGTGTTTGTCCTTGAGCTCTAATTCCCAGTAGCAGAAACATCTGATGTTTTTCCTCAGTGCTCATGTCAAATAAAAGAGCTATACATCCAGGCCAGTTGTTGGATATTGCAGTTACAAAATGCTTTCTAAAGGTCAGGAGCAGGAAGGGAACCTGAGATTGTTTGCCCAGGTAGTAAATGCAGTTTAATGTGTGCTGGTTTGATTAGTTCACAGTAGCTGACCCAAATTTCAAGGAAAACAATTCCTTGAAATAAGAAAGCTCATGTGGTCTTCTGGAAGCACCTGGTCCTCTTTTCTGGTGCAGACAGACTGCCCCTACTACTGCTTTTTGTTCTTTTACCAGGTGCAGATATGAATTAAACCTGCTGAATTTATTTTAAAAAATCTCTAATATTTCTGATCTTATTTTTCTTAGTCTGTTTTGTGCAACAGTCATTAGTTTTAATAGACACAGGTACTCACTTGGCACTTGGAGCTCTTGAACATGTGTTCTGTGGCTGGAATATAGTAACCAGAGATAAGAAAAAAACTAAATTTTCCTAGAGCTGTAGTTATAGAGAAGTTAGTACAACGTTCTTGTTGTTAGGGAAAATGTTTTGCTGGAGTTGGAGATTTTAATAATATATCTTTCCCTGGGCTTGCTTTACAAAGTCTTCCTGGTCACTTCCTTGGAGTTTCCCCCTCAAACACTGCCATCTAGAGTTTATGGAATAACATGAGCACTCACTAACAGGACAACAGACTCTTGTGTCTGAAATGGCAAAGCACAAAGCATCGCAGTTGAGTGCTCTTGGAAGAATATCCTTTAGGAATGAGGTTTCTGGCTCTCCTGAGCTGTGATGCCCATTTATGCTTCTGGAATGCCTGGTGTTTCTTTGAGAAAACTGAGTGACTGCTTTCGTTCTGCCTTTGCAGCTTGGAAGAATTCTTCGAAGCCCATTTATGAAATTTGTGGCCCATGCAGCATCCTTCATTATTTTCCTAGGCCTGCTGGTGTTCAATGCCTCAGACAGATTTGAGGGCATAACGACGCTGCCGAATGTCACTGTTACTGATTACCCCAAGCAGATCTTTAGGGTGAAGACCACCCAGTTCACTTGGACAGAAATGCTGATCATGGTGTGGGTTCTTGGTAGGTATATTGCCCCTTCCTCTTCCCGGTTTCCTGCAAATAGAAATTCTGAAAGGAAGGAGAGAAGCCCAGGTCCCAAAGCTGGCACTGATCCAGCTGCTGTGTGCAGCAACTAATAAACCCTTAGGGCAGGTAACAGGGCATTAGGACAGATTTTTAATCATTTGTATCTCCTGATTTAAGCCCTGCTTCATCCTAAACTGTGTCAGGGTAGGGAGATCAGTATCACTTGCATGCTGCCTTTTGGGAGTTCCAGCTTATACTCTCTGTTTGACAGACGGCAAGGACCGGGATTTTCCAATCCAGTGTGTGGCTGCTCTGAGTGAGGTTGGGACGGCAGCAGCAGCTCCTTTGAATTATACAGCCAGGGAAACAAGAAAAAGTTTGTGGGGTTGAGATTTTGTTATTTCTTGGGTTTTTATTTTCCCTAAGAAACCTCTTTGAATCAAGCAAAAAGTCTTGGTTCACAGCAGCTGCGTCTCATGGTTATGGCGAGGCTGTGATCTGGATTAAATCCACACAAATTAATATCTGAGAAGTTTAAGTAAGAAATATGAATTGCACATTGCCATATTCTACTTTCTGTGCTGAAAAGCGTCTTATTCTGTGAAGTGGAAAAATTGTAGTTTAATCGTGCCCTTTATATTTGGCCATCTGTGATGCTGAGTAGTTGTGTTCTTGTGGAAAAACTAAACCCTCTGATTCATGAGTGGCTTAGGAATGTAAATGGTAAGAAAGCAAGAGGACATTTTCCCCCCACACTTTATTTTTCCTCCTTTGGAATTACAGAGGTTTTCTTGTTAGGCCACAATACTTTCACTGCAAAATCAAGGCTCTGCCCTACCCTCTGTGGGGTGATGTCTGAACTATATTTCCATTACTTAATTAATACCTTGCTATTTGATCAACCCTGTTGAAACCAAGAGAGACTTAACCTTAGTGAAGGGGTGATGATGCTGTGATACTGCAAATAAGTGAATCTCTGCTCCACTGGTATCACCCACTTCCATGAAATGGAAGAATACAGGGGATTTAAATGACAACAGTTTGGGAAACATTGCTGTGCTTTTTCATTTCTTGTTGCAGGTATGATGTGGTCAGAATGCAAAGAGCTGTGGCTGGAAGGACCCAGGGAATACATCTTGCAGTTGTGGAATGTTCTGGATTTCGGAATGCTGTCCATTTTCATTGCCGCTTTCACAGCCAGGCTCCTGGCATTCCTTCAGGCCACAAAAGCACAACAGTATGTGGACAACTACATTGAGGAGAACGACCTCTCCGAGGTCACACTTCCTCCAGAAATTGAATATTTTACTTATGGTGAGCTTAGTTTTTCTGCCAAACAGATCTGAACATAGGAAGGCTTGAAGGATGCATTTAGAAGCCTCTCTTGACCCTAGAGCTAAATTTGACCCCCTTGATTTTAAACATTTGGAAGTTATATTTTATTCTTGGCTAATTGCACAATAGATAAAATGTTGATGTGATTACATTCTCCTTTTTTTGGTTCAGTTGTTTGATAGTTATCCATGTTCATAAATGTCTGTCAGCATTTCCTCCTGAAAGAAGGATGATGGCCCTGTGAAGGTCTGCTTAAGTAGAATAAAACAACTAAGTAATTATTGCAAGGCAGAAATTGTCAATAAAGGTGTGATTAATCTGTATTTGCAACACAAGAAAATGCTGCTGACAGTGTATTTTAGGATGGGCTTCAATATATTGTAACAGCAGACTTGGGTTTGTTACTTACCTTAATTTCAATATAACCAATCTGAACTTGTGCATATGTAAATACACATTTAGAAACACGGGGTATTTTGATATGAAACATATTTTAATTCAGTGTTGCTCTTCTAAGATAGTGTGGGAATTCACATAGTAATGTATGAATCTCTGTATAAGTCAGTTGTTTCTGTGCACATTGTATGTAAAACCCAGTCCTATTTCTTTTGAGGTAATTGGCAAAAATCTTTATGGTCACTATGGGAACTAGGTTATATGCTGCAAAAAGCAAAAGCTTGGTGTGACTAATAAATGAAATTGTTCATCAGGCAACACTTAACTTCTCATCAATAAACACTAAGTAGGGATAAATTTCCCAGCTTTAGCATAGTGCTTGTTAAGGTTAGCTAATACAGACTTGTTAAAAATGTAGTAAGGAATTAGTTATTGTCTAGTTCAGGTTAAAATGCAAACTGCAGAAGAAAATGTCATGATTCTTCAAGTCACTTTTCTTTTAACTGAATGTAATGTAGCTCATATCCATAATTTGTGATTTAAATGAAATAGGAATAGGGCAGCAACTATTAGACTCTTCAAATATTTGTCTCAGCTAAATTCAGACACGTTAACGGAAAAATCCTATCAAGGTTAATTCCTCAAGATCGTGATAAATGAGTAACCCCTGTATTTCATATCTTGCAGCTAGAGATAAATGGCTCCCATCTGATCCCCAGATAATATCTGAAGGCCTTTATGCAATTGCTGTTGTTCTCAGCTTCTCTCGGATTGCGTACATCCTGCCTGCAAATGAGAGTTTTGGGCCCTTGCAGATCTCACTTGGAAGGACTGTTAAGGACATCTTCAAGTTTATGGTCCTTTTTATTATGGTATTTCTTGCATTTATGATTGGAATGTTCATACTGTACTCCTACTACCTTGGAGCTAAACTAAACCCAGCCTTTACAACGTAAGTATGAGGTTTCATTGTAAGTAAAAAGCAAATCAAAACTTTCAGGCTGTTCACTAAGATAACAAAGTCTGTGAGACACTGTGTGTTCTCTCTTAGCATTAAAATAAAACTGCAGACCTCAGAAAGCAGAACACAAAAGACCAATTGTTCCCTGTTTCTATAATGGAAGCTTTCATTTCATCCTGAAAAAATTTCACATGTATATATTTCAATCACGCAGACTTGTGGGCAACCAACTGGAAGAGAATATTACTTGATATAAAATACCTTTCTAGTTCCTGTTGTTCTGCATGTGTTGTTACAGCTCTATTAGCTGTGATGGATAGGTGGAGCACAGAGGAGAAAGGGAAAGTGCTGTGAAAAATGCTTCCTTGCATGTTTGTTGTTTTGATCAGTGCTCTGATTCATGGACAAATTAATTGAGGTTGTTCATCAGTCACTGTAAACACAACTTACATATTTCTTTGTGTAGTTACTAATAATGCCTTCCTCTCTTTTTCCCTACAGAGTGGAAGAAAGTTTCAAGACCCTGTTTTGGTCGATATTTGGCTTGTCTGAAGTAACCTCTGTTGTCCTCAAATACGATCACAAGTTCATTGAGAACATTGGTTATGTTCTTTATGGCATATACAACGTCACAATGGTGGTGGTTCTGCTCAACATGCTGATTGCTATGATCAACAGTTCATATCAAGAAATTGAGGTGGGTTCTGTTCTCAAGCTGTTCTCTTCTGTTATGCTGGAAAAAGGGCAGAGTTAATAGGAATTATTTCAGTGATACGCAAAAAGTACAAAGAAGAGATTACCACAGGAAAGGATATCACAAAATGTATAAAATAAGGCTCACTTTATCTAACAACTCAGCCAAGCTGCAGAACCTCAAAGGATGTAATCAAGTTTATCTCATGCCCTGTACACATTATATTTGGCATCCAACTCCAATTAAAAAACAAATCAGAAAATGTAGAGTATTGAAGATACTTGTGTTTCAAAAATAAATCTCAAATTGCTGAAATGAAAGTAAAAGTGTATTCATAGTGCCAGCTTTCCAGACCATGAGTTCAAAGAGTACGTTCACACAGATGCAGGCACACACCCACACACAGGAAGAAGGATTATGTAAGACATAGTGTACAAGTGGATATGTCATTCCCAGTCTTTTCAATGAGTTCTGGGAAAACTAGTTGTAATTCGGCCTTGGAATACTTCAGTAAGAGTGCATTGGAACAAAATAAGTTTATCAATACTTAACACAATTTCTTCAGGACCACAAGTTTGTGTTTTCTATACTCCATAATAAATCAGAGTTGCTTGTCCTGGTTATGTAAAAAGTGGTGAGCACTACCATTTTAAGCAAATTTTTGCCTTGAGTCTAAGTACCAAACTCCTGTGACCACTTTAATAAGAAAAACAAGACTTGGAAAACTCCTGAAAGCTCCACTTTAAATAGCAGGGAGCTTATATGTTGGCTTTCACTTGATGCAAAAATTACGCTTGTGTAAATGCTTCATGTGCTTGAACTAAGCATTCTCAATGAAATCTTGCCATAAAGAGACAATTGAAATTTGGTTAAAATAGACTAAGTAAAGTGGTTGCATTTTTTGCAGAACTGCTGGAAGTCTTACTAGCAAGGAAATAACATTTTATCTAAAACCAGAAAGATATTTCAAAGCAGTTTCACTGGAAAGAAGCTACGCATTTCGTAAAACCCAAGAGCATTGTGTGTTTTATTTCCTAACACAGGATGACAGCGATGTAGAGTGGAAGTTTGCTCGTTCTAAACTTTGGCTGTCATATTTTGATGATGGAAAAACATTACCTCCACCCTTCAGTCTTGTACCAAGCCCCAAATCTTTTTTCTATTTCATCATGAGGATCATTAACTTTTCTAAGTGCAGGAGGAGACGGCTACAGAAGGACATTGAAATGGGAATAGGCAACTCCAAATCAAGGGTAGGTTCTGAGATCTTTTCATTGCAGTGAAGAATTGTGTGTCCACTCCAGAAGTCTTCTTTTCTTTTTAGTTTTAGCCTATAATCCATGCTTCTGATGATAATAGAGTAATTAATCATTTATATCAATAAATCTCAATTTCAGACTGCTTAAACATACTGCATGAAACAAGAAATAGACTTAAATTTTGTTGGAACGACCAAATCTGGGGAAACACAATTAAAACAAAAATTGATGAGTGTTCAAAGATGCAAATACCTCCCACAAGGAGCTGCTTGAATATTGGTTGAAGATACTTTAAGCCTATGTCCTCAGAACTGGATGGCTAAAATTATCAGCATCAAAAAAACCCCAAAAAACAAAACCAGCATATAGTTCAAGGCAATCTCGCTTTTTTAAGAAATAATACTCTAATACAGTAAAAGATGGAAAGATGCCCAACATGTCTAAATAAAAAGAATAATGGAACTGAATCCTAACTGTGAATTCCATAATTTATTTTAATTTTGTCTTACTTCTTCCTAGTTAAACCTTTTCACTCAGTCGAACTCCAGAGTTTTTGAGTCTCACAGTTTTAACAGCATTCTCAATCAGCCAACACGCTATCAGGTAAGTACATACAGCAATCACTATCCTGAGTGATAGAACTGTGAGAAGGTTCTAGCAGGATTTTGTGTTTCAAGTACATTGTGCCTTCACCAGATAAAGAAAATCTCCTATAGAAATCAAAGTCTTAGAAAAAAATCCTTGAAAAAAAAGACAGTTATTGTCCAAGCCTGTTACTTGAAGCATTTCAAAACTAGCTCATACAGTACTTAAAACTGGCCTCTCTTGGGAAAGTGTGAGGAGTAAACATCTGGAACTGGGGAAGAAAAATCTGAAATGGGTTTCTGGGTAAAGGATGAAAGCTGACTAGGTTGGCTGTTCCCTTCCTTTCTCAGAATGCCCCCATTTGAGAAAGTGCTTCATCTGGGGCTGTTCATTCTTTCTCTTAGGCTGATGTGACAGAGCTAGGAAGGAAGAATGAACAATGTTTAATTATATAATCTCACCTGATTATATAACTGTTTTAATCTGGCAGCAAATAATGAAGAGACTGATAAAACGTTATGTTCTGAAAGCACAAGTGGACAAAGAAAATGATGAAGTCAATGAAGGTAAGAAAGAGACTGCAATATTCAGGGGCAAGTTTTTCATGTTGTATTAGGAACCAGTATTACAGTGATCTATGGGGGGTTGAGTGAAAAGAAGGATTATTTCTATTTCACGTGCACTGAGGCTCAGATAGTAATGGAAGTATGCCCATATCATCAAAGAAATGGAAAAGTAGGACTAAAGAAGTAGAACTGAGAAATATTATGGGCCCCATTTTACAGATAGAAAATTAGAGCACAGACATAATGCACAGAGGAGATCTGTGCAGGAGCCATTAACTGTATTCACACTTCCAGAGTCCTAATCAAAGCTGCAGGATCTTCCTCTCTCTTTCATTCATCTGAACACACAATTACACACAATTTACCACTTTACAGCATGAACTATTTGTCCTGCCTTCCTTCATGAAGCTGTGAGGAATAATCACCTGTGAAGCTGCCCACCATTAAACAAAGCTCCACAGTCAGCTGCGTGGTGACAAAAAATGACAAATGTAACCTCTATTTTAGCTGGAGGCCTTTTGCCCAACACTGGATCCAAGCTCCCTGGCAGATGTGAGAGGTGCTTGCACCAGGTGCACGCCCTAATTCACCACTGGAATGTGATTATGGCAAAGGTTGTCCTCCTTCCTCCAACCTTCCAGGGATGAAACACAGGCCTGCAGTGCAACAAAGCAACTCCTGTGCACTGGGCAGATCCCCAGACACAAACTCTAGCTAGAATGTTAGCAAGCATGGGCATGATGCAGTGATGGACAGCCTGGGGTCAGAAGATATTTTACAGGCATGGCACCATCAGACAGCTGTGTGCACGTGTGGTGTGAGGGGCCTGAAGGGGCTGCTCAGCTCTCAGCTAAGGCAGCAAAGCTTCTGTTTTGCTCCTTAGTTGCTCTCTTGCTTACCTGTAACTCTCTGCAGCGAGAAGCAGGAGCAAAAAAGATTAAATTAAATCCCCCTCTGCCTTCAAAAGGCAGCATTGTGAACTGACTGTTATCCTGACGCTTCCCCATCCTGTGTGGCTGTACAGAGCTGTGATTGTCAGTGACAAAAGCAGAAAGGCTCCTAAAAGTGAATCCTCTCAGTGTGCTGCTCTCCTGAATTCCCACTGCTTTCCTTCTGTTCCTGCTCTGTGATGTAGGAAATCATCTACCTAGTGACTGATGAAAAGACTGTTCTGTCACCAACAGCGCCAGCCCTTTCCAGGTCCCTGAGGCCACTTTGGTGTTGCCAGAGATGTGTTTAAATTAGGAAGACAGCAGAGAAGAATCAGGGTTTACTGACATCATTGTTCTAGCTTTGGCACCAGGTTTTGTAGAAGAAAGTCCACTTTGTGCAGGGCAAGTAACCCTTGAGTTTCACTCTTCAGCTCCACAGCCAAGTGCTCTGTGCCCTGAACATCTTACTGGTGCCCGAAGTACAGACCCAGCCTCTGGAGACACAATTCTTCAAGTCTGCTATACTCTAAACATTGGCATTTCTGTGTACTACAACTACTTTAACAAAAGCCTAGAGATTTTCCCTGTTCTGCATCACTGGAGAATTTAGGGTCTCTTTATGCTTTTATTTCGTAGTACATGACAAATCATTTCCAGAGGCAGATACTGTGTAAGAATTCACATCCCTCACACTTGTTGGAAGAACAGTATTTGAACATTTTTAAAAGCTTTTGCTCTTGCACTGAACGTCCTACAAGGGAAAACATGCTGCTGCTTATTACGAGCCTGACCTTGACTTCTGTCTTTGTTTAAATGTGTTTTTTTGTATTTGTGTCGAATTATAACATGATGTTAAATTGGTTGACTTTTTCTAATTCCAAGGATGTTGGTAAGGAAGAGGAGAGAGACTCAGAAGCTGTGAGTTTTACTGCCAGCTCTGCCACACTTTTCCTTTGTGATTTTGGCACATCCCCTCAGAAAAAAACACCTCTTTTCCTTTTCTCTCTAAAAAGGGGATACTAATATTTACCAGCAGCTCAGCAGTGTTGATGTGATTAATTCATTAACCTTTGTACAGCCCTTTGGGAATCTTTGGTGTTCTGTATACACGTGGAGCACAATGCAAGACCCTAATGGACTGTTAAAATTCCTTTGGTACTATTTAGGGATGGAGACACATCTCACTGAGAATGAAGAAGAGGTAAATCCTCCTGGCCCATCCTGTACCTGCTCTCACGAATATTTTGGGATGATAATCTGAAATAGGCACTGATGTGATTTAACAGAAGAGTATTGACTGAATGTGAAACTTTGCTAATGAGTGTTTCTTTCCATTATTCCTGCAGGTGAATTAAAGGAAATCAAACAGGACATCTCCAGTCTTCGCTATGAGCTGTTGGAGGATAAGTCCCAAGCAACAGAAGAGTTGGCAATTTTAATACATAAACTCAGTGAGAAACTAAATCCTAATATGCTGAGATGTGAATGATTCAACAAAGGAACCATGGCTTCAACTACAGCACAACTATTTATTGGCAATAATATTTCAGTATCTTATACTTGAAAAAAAATGTATTGTAGATTTTTAGCACTAAATAACTTTATGTACAGCTTCTCTGGAATTTAGTCTTAGGAACTTTTATTAACTCACAACAAAAAGATTGCTCTCTTCATTTTAATTGTCTAAAAGCAAGAACTATCATAACTTTTTTTTTTGCATTTATGCATTAAAAAGGTATAATGGTATCGACTGCTGATGTTTTAACAGATTTATGATTATATATGGAGAATTCTTTGCACTAAATTTGCAGGACAAAAAATTAACAGATACAGCGTAATACTCTGTTCCTTGCAGTGTCCAGGTACAAAATAGGATTTTTCATACTACAATAAACCAACTAGAGATGAGTGGAGGATTACTTGAAATCTTTGTTCTTTATTAGTGGTGCTCGTAACGCGTGTAAGCCCAGAGTTCGTGGTTATGACCACAAGGAGTTGCTGAGAACCAGGTAAGCGGGAATGTAATGGCAGCAGCGCCGTTTAACATGTCTGTGTATATACGTGCCCGCGCCGACCCTTTCTTAATTCTGCGTGTTTTACTGTGGGAAGAGTAAGGATTTTTTTTTTTTTTTAATCTCAGACACCATGCAGGGCTGGTATTTTCGGCTTCGTTGTTAAATAAGCCATTCCTCGCTAAGGGCTCGACACCGAGCCCCGGGAGCCCCCTCAGCGCCGCTGCGGCCCCGGGGCGCTCCCGGCT
Source organism: Cettia cetti (assembly GCA_013401135.1). NCBI lineage: Eukaryota > Metazoa > Chordata > Aves > Passeriformes > Sylviidae > Cettia > Cettia cetti. Next base: position 62,384 of record VZUI01028086.1, read on the forward strand.
GTGCCCGCCCCTCCCCCCGCCCCCTTGGCGTCCCAGCCAATGGCGGCGGCCGCCTGGCCGAGGCCCCGCCCCCGCGCCCCGGGAGGCGGGCTCCGCTCGGAGGTTGCCGCGGTGACGGGCGGCGGGCGCGCCGGGGCCGCGGGAGAGACGCGCGTCCCGCGGGAGCCATGGAGCTCAGCCTGGCACGCGTGGATTACCTGCAGGTGGGCCCGGCAGCCCCCCGGCAGCATCCCGGCACCGAGGCGAGGCGGCACGGCCCGCCCGGGGCCGAGGGGCGGCCGTGCGGCGGGGCCTGCGAGCGGCCCGAGGCGCGGCCCGGCGCGCCGGCCCCGCTCAGGACCGTCCCTTCCATCCACAGGTGGGAGTCACGGCGCAGAAGACGATGAGGCTGCTGCCCGCCTCCGGGAAGAAGGCCACACAGAAGGTACCGGCCGCCTGGTGCTTCGCTGCCTCTCCTGTCCTATGCTTCATCCTAGCGTCAATCATCTCCAGAGTTTCCTTAGATATAGGACGTCATAGGGAAAGACTGTGCAACCCCATTTTGGGGGCTTGGAAAAACTTTTTTTTTGGGAAAAAATAGAAAAAAAATCTGAATTAGTGATTGGAAAACTTCAGAACCGGGAAGGAATTTTTGTAGTTTACGGCATTGCTGAAACCAGCAGGGAGTTCTTCCATATTTCGCTATTTTGTTTTTACTGACACTTAAGACTAGAGGGAACGGCCTGAAGCTGAAACAAGGGAGATTCAGATTAGATATTAAAAAAATATATTTTACTGTTAGGACGGTCAAGCATTGGAATAGGCTGCCCAGGGAGCTGGTGGAGTCACCATTTCTGGAGATGTTTAAGAGGTGTCTGGTTCTGGCACTGGGTGCCATGGTGTAGGGGTTACAGTGTAATGACAGTTGATGGTTGGACTTGATGATCTTAAAGGGCTTTTCCAACCTGGATGATTCTATGAAATAGTTCTTTTAAAGTTTTTTAAAGTTTTTTTTAATATAAGTTGAAATTAAGGAAACCTTGTTGGGTAAAGGCAATAAAAAATAACTGCATTTTTTTTCCTTCAATAGTAAAGTCTCAGTGTGAAAACAACTCTTCCCAAATATGTCTTCACCTCCTGGTTGCCAATGTGTGCAAGTAGAAGGAGGAAAAGGATTGTAAATGCCTGTATTTGAACTGTTGTTCAATGTCATATCTATAGCATTTTATATATATCTCCAAAGTGTACTCCCATAAGTAAGTTCTCTAGAATTTTGAGTCCTTAAATATATAAAAATATCATCAATTTTATAATAGAGGGACTATTTACAATATCATGTAGTGACAGGACAAGGGGGAAACTGACAAGAGGGTAGGTTTAGATTAAATATTAGGAAAAAGTTCTTCGCTATGAGCGTGGTGAGACACTGGCACAGGTTACCCAGAGAAGCTGTAGCTGCTCCATCCCTGGAGGAGTTCAAGGTCAGGTTGGATGGAAGTTGAGCAACCTGGGATGGTGGAAGGTGTCTCTGCCCATGGCAAGAGGTTGAAGCTGAGTGATCTTTAAGGTCCCTTCTAACCCCAACCATTCTGTGATTTATGAATACAGGAAGTGCATTATTTAAAAACACAGTTGTGTGTCTAATAAAAATAACAATGTATTGTACCTTTGAAGGTGGTTGTTGGAGATCAGGATGGGGTCGTTACGTGCTTTGGCATAAAAAAGGGGGAAGCTGTGGTAAGTGGAACTGTTTCATTTAAAATTTTATTTTAGAAATGTTCTTCCCAGTGAACTTTTAAAGTCCCATTTTTTATTGACGTGGCAAATAAGATGCCCGTGGAAGGTGTCTAGGTAGAGCTGTGGATTGATGCCTAACTGTGGTGAGGGCATGCTGGTCTCATGCCTGGTAAAGCACAGATTCCTCCAAAATTAGAGTCAAAAACTAATGTGGGTCATCCCCCAAAACAGTAATTTCCACACATTTTGCACTTGAATTAAATTGGGCATAAGCCTGGGCACATACACTGTTATTGTAACAGGACAAAATCCTGCAGAGATTCATTAAATCATCTTAGGGATTTGGACAAACTCATTGCTTTTTATGCCCGGCTCAATGAAAAATTATTTTCTTTCGTGCGTTTTCTTCTCCAGGAAGTTCATGGTTTGCTCTTAAGTATTTTATAGCACTACAAATAAATCAATGTAGACTTCTGGAATAAGAATGTAACATGTGAGAGGAGGAAGTGTGTGTGTGTGTGTGTTGTTCTTTAAAATAATAAACAAACCACATCTGACAGCAGTGCTGAATTTTTCCCGTGCATGAATAAATAACACTGAAGTAATGAAGTCTTAATTTATTATGTTTTAAAACTTTTTGTATTTATTTACTGATAAAATGCTTGGTTGGTCTGTGATTCTGAAATAAATATAGAGGTTATTTTTGTCTGTGTACAACCCATTGCATTTTAGTTTTGACAGAAATTGTAAAATAATTTCTTATCCTTTACGTTAGAAGATTACCATAAATATGATATTGTGATGATGAAACTTGCCTTCCTGTTGATAGCCAGTGTTCAAGACACTGCCAGGACGAAAGATCTCCAGATTGGAGCTGGGAGGAGCTCTTAATACACCACAGGAGAAGATTTTTGTGGCTGTAGGATCCGAAGTCAGAGGTTTCACAAAAAGAGGGAAGCAGTTTCTTTCCTTTGAAACTAACCTTACTGAAAGCATCAAAGCTATGTATGTATGATATTTTGCATTTTTTTGAAAGCTGTAGCAGATTGTTGATTTGTGATTTTATGCAGTAATTTTGAGCACATTGTGTAGGTGACATTAAGTGCCAGTCCAGCCTCAGCTTGTGCTGTGACCCATAGCAGGAATTTGGAATACCGTGGAGAAGTCTTGGAAGTGTAGGGGGAATTGGGAGTGGTCTGGAGGCACTCACAGCAGTGCACAATCTGTGTGAGTAGAGCTGGGGTTATTGCCACAGTGTGTGCTGTCCACAAAGCTCCTGGAGCAAAATCTAGTTTGGATTGTGTTGTAAGATGCTGCCATAGACAAATCAGCATAAAAAATGTAGCAATGGAATTTCTATAGATATATTCTTAGGGATTTACCTAAAGACAGAGTAGAAATCTGAGAGCTATAGAAACCACGTGGTTTAAATCTTTATAAGGAACTCTAAAAGCTGGAACAGCTTGCAGGGCCCCACAATACCTTGGAGCTGCAGGCATAGTAAGGCATAAAAGCATCCAAGACTCTTGCTGCAGCAAGATGCTACAGGAAGTGGTTTTTTTCTTCAGGTACATTTCAGGAGCAGATCTCTTTCTCTGTGCAAGCTACATCTATAACCATTACTGTGACTGCAAGGACCAGCACTACTTCCTATCAGGAGATAAAATCAATGATGTTCTCTGCCTTCCTGTAGACAAAGTGAAGTGCATCACGCCGGTGCTTGCGTGTCAGGACAGAGTCCTCAGGGTGTTACAGGTTAAAATGCTTCCTTCTTTATGTTTTATGTGTGGATGCTATGGAACTGGACAAATTATTCAGGGAATAAATATCAGCATGGCTTAAACATCGTAGAGATCAGTGTATTGTGCCTTTCTTGGCAGTGTTGCTGCTGGTGCATTCCCTTTCTGTTGTTTTTTTTTTTTTTTGAAGGAAAATCATTATTGTAAACTTGCCAAAAATTAGGATTAATAAAACCACCATACACAGGCTTTGGAATTCATAGGTGGAAGTCAATGACAAACTGGTCCCTTCTAACCAGAAGTGTTTACACACACATTTAATTTCCTGCAGTCTTTATCACTTTGGGAATTCTTGCTCTCATAAATTACTGGTGCGACAAGTCTTAAGTGATACTAAGCAGTTTTACATATTCAATTGCCAGATAAGTTCCTGGATCATTTTGAATGATAACAACACATTTCAAGAATCCTATGTTTTATTTCTACAGACTTCACCCTGTTTTTGGCTTAGAAATGGTTCTGCCATAGGAGTTTGAATAAGTAAATCTTACCTTTTAGTACGATCCATAATAATTTTGTCATTGTGGGGCTTTGGTTTGGGATGTGGCTGGTGTTTTGTTCTTTTTTCTGTTGTTTTAGTTGTGGGTTTTTTGGGTTTTCTAACAAATTCATTTAAGATTGTTCTCTTTGTCTTCAGGGATCTGATTTGCTGTATGAAGTAGAACTTCCTGGACCACCTACTGTTCTTGCTCTGAGCAATGGAAATGGGGGTAACAAGATTTTGAATAGACACATAATTATTAATACTATTTTACTATATTTTTAAGATTTTGTAGCTTGTCTTTGTTAATTATTTCATCTTGATTTTTAAGCTGGTGTTAAAAATGCAGCAGAAAAGTGACTATGTGAGGTAATTTTTTACATATAAATAGACACAGAGATATGACTGTTTTAGACAGGTCCAAATTATGTTCACATTTAATTGAAGGCCTCTTACAACACTAATGAGATCTGAGGGGGTCTCACTGTGTAAACATGAACTGGACTTTTGGGAACGATGTCCAGGTTTTGGCTTTGTATTTCTGTTACACTTGGATTTCCATACCTGGAATAGAAAACATGGATGGACAGAAATATTGAGTAGAGCTAACAGAAACTAAGACTGGAAAGGCTCCAACTTAAAATAGTTTGATCATCCTTCTTGCTAATCTGCTCTAACCTCATAGAAATCGCTTTAGGGTGTTAATCTGGTGCTTAATTTAGTTTCAATTAGATTGTGTGACAAACATCCAGAACTGGTTTGGGAAAGTAGTTCTTCATTGCTGAAATTTTGGCCCAACATTCACTGCTGGGTGTGTGTTCTGAAAGGATTTCTCTGTTTTTCTTCTGTAAAGTCCATTGAATAGCCTTTATACTTCAGCCTAACTTTGCTGAAATATATGGTAATAGATTCTGACTGCTTCTCTAGGCAGAACTCCAGTGCAGGGCTGCAGCCAAACACAGAATAGTGATAGCCACAAGGAAATTATCAGGATGGGTGCAGTTTTCATGGATTTGTTTTCAGGTTTGAAGCCTGACAGTTCTGTTGCACGTCACTAAGTCAGTGTTTTCTTTTCCCATGGGCTGCAGAGTGCAACTACAAAACATTTTGAAGTTGGTGTGCTTGATTTTATCAATTCTACATTCTATTTCTGTGTTTAGGGGATTCTGGGGAAGACATTGTGTATGGGACTTCTGATGGGAAGTTGGGTCTTACCCAGATTACTGGTACCAAGGCAATACCAAAGTGGGAAATTGGAAATGAAAAGAAGAGAGGAGGTATGTGTCTCAATTCCTCACTCTTCAGCTTTCCAGCATACTTGAGGCTTTGTTAAGAGTAGGGTAATCAAGAAATCTTTTTCAGAGATAGCTTTGGAGACATATTGTGATATTGATATGACAAAGGTCTCTTTCATTCTTCTGATTTTCTGAGAAATAGTTTTTATCATTTTGTCTTGCTTTGGATTTTGTGTTCATGTATTTCCAGTATTTTCGTAAGCTTTTGTTTTTACACTATTTTTGAAGTGGTGTTTGTAAAACAGTGTTGATTCAAATATGATTGAGATGTTTATCATTTTTCTATTTCTAAGTGTGTGTATATTTGGCAAATATAGCAGCCCAGCTTACCAGATGTTCAGTGGTTTTAAGGTCTCTAAAGAGTCACAATAAAGGGTTTTGTCTGAAGGTGTAATATAATAATAACTCCACAATAACTGATCAAAACTTCCCAGTTTAGCCTTGGTGTGCTGCTTCTGGAACATCTATTAGCCCATACTGCTTTGTAAAGGAGAAGATCAGGAATGGAATGTATAAATACATTTTTATTTAATTGTAGGAGTTATCACCACATTATTTTCTTAAAATGCTTCCTAAGTATGTGTAGTGCAATGCTGTCCCAAGGGAGACGCAGGGATCACCACGGAGTCAAAGTGGGAAAGAGGAAGTTTAATTTTTTCTACAGTTTATATAGATTTCAAGACTGAGGTTCAACCTCTTCAACTCCACTGGTCTTAGAAAGTGTCCATCAATTGTCCTTTCACAGAAGGGTTTGTAAAATACATGATAAAAGTTCTGTAAACATTACTTTGTTTACATGAAATTTCTGACTCCAAGGCTGAAGGCTGGGAAACAAGGCGACAAGTATGTCCTTAGTTTTTCTATGGAATATGGAGCCATAAAAGTTAACCTTGAAACTGAAGCACAGGGGAGGGGAGGGACTTCACTCTTGAGGACTCATCCAGAAATTTCATTATTAACACCTTAAAAGCTGGCCAGGAATCTGTTTCTGTGTAACGTAGTGTGGCCTGTGTATTATTGTATCATCAACTAATAAAGATGAAGCAAATGGCTTGGTTTTCTTCTTCATTAGGTATTCTGTGTATTGATAGTTTTGACATTCTGGGGGATGGAGTTAAGGAATTACTTGTTGGACGAGATGATGGAATGATAGAGATTTATAACTTTGAGAGTGCTGATGATCCCGTCCTTCGACATGATTATGTAAGTCCTCATTCTTCATACTCTGCTGGAAAAAACCATTTAATTGAAACCAAAAATCTGTATTTCAAAACTTACATGATCATTACTGCTAAAATACATGGTTTGGTTTTAATTTAAGAGGTTTGTAATATTGACAGTTCCGAATTTGCAATCAGTATGGCAACATGTAAGAACCAGAAAGTGAAGTAGTCGTGATTTGAACAAAACCCAAAATAATGTAGAAAGTGTATGTTAAATTTTTTACTTAGTTGAGTTCTGGGTGAAACCTAACACAGGGTTGCTCCCTGAGTGAAAAAACTGAGTGTTGTGTATAGTCTGTGATTTACAGATTAATAAATGGAAGCTTCCAGGGCTTCACTGAGCATAATTACTTTGGTTATCAATTGTTTAAAATAATTTAACATAATTAAGTCATTAATGAGAGATCATTTCACTTCAGTCAGGTTGCTAATTTCTGCTGGAAAAACACCGTCTATCACTGTTTTGTTTTCAACTTTGCAATGTGTTTGCTAGTGGAGTTGAATCTTGTGAAAACTTCTAAAATGAGCGCAGTGATATTTCCCTCTGCTTGAATGTGTTTGTTTGAAGGCTTTGTCAGAGAGCATTGCATCAATCCAGGGTGGCTGTGTGGGAAAAGATGGCTATGATGAAATTTTAGCAGCAACATACTCAGGTAACTTCATATCATTGACACAATCAATGCCCTATGTGGTGAGGTGATAAAATGAAGCAGGTTATGTTGTTAGTGCAGCTCACATCTCTTAAAATTTTGTGTTGAAAAAGACATCTTCTGATTTAATATTTACACTTTAAAAAAAGTTTCCTACACATAAACTGTGGGGATTTTATATTTTAAGATATCATGTGTAACACAGTGACTGGCTATATTTTGGTGTAAACTGCTGCATTATTGTGATGAATTTATGAGTATGTCTGAAGGAATTAGTTATAGTTTTTTAATATATATGAAAAATGTTGATATACACGCATGTTTTTCTTCTATTTTTCTAACTTCTAAGTAACTTCATTCCTTTTCAGCTTCACAATGCTTTAAATGGGGTTGATTTTGATTTTGGTAGGAAATAAAGCTCTCCCCCATGTGAGACATCTCAGCAGCTCCTCTTGAGTCTTGAGCTATGGGCCTGTCTGTGACAGAGGCCATGATAATCATGCTGCATGTGTCAGCTCCTGGGAGCTAAAAGATTGCTAATTCTCTCTCTTTAGTTACCTTCAGTGCCAAAATTTAACCTGTTGAAACTTCTTGTAATGAAAATCATGTCATTTGGCAAGATACCATCCTCAGTCAGTTACTGAGAAATAATGGTCTTCCAAATACCTCTTTGAAACCTTTTTGAGTGATTAAAAGATCCTTACACCTGACCTCATATGAATTGTTTTAGTATGATTTGCCACAGTACTGTTGCAGCCTAAGTCCTTTGTGGCTTCTTTTAGTGGGAATGTTGTAAAGATCCATGGATTGTAGAAGAAAGGGAAAAAGTGAAAGCCCGTGTTCCCCTGTGGGCTTTCAAAGGTGAATTCTGGTAGGATGTGCACTAGACTGATTTTGGCAGGGAACTAGAGCTGTAAACACCCATTCATGTCTGCATATCATGCCTCAGATATCAAAATATAGTCAGTTAGTATTTGTTTTTAGAAATAAATGTAATTTACTAAGCAAAAGTATAACTTTTTTCAAGCAGCAGCATCCAACATCTAAGCCCACTGAGCAGCATGCAGTTTGCTATAAGCACATTGCACAGCTTTTGTGTTGTTTTCAGTACTGCTAGTAATTCAAGGTTTTGTCAGAAAAAGAGGTGAGAAAAAATCCAACTGCTCAGTTAAAAACAGTTCAAGAGGAATTTATTGCTCAAAGTACTTAATAAAAAAAAAAGTAATGTTTTCCACTTTAAGACTGGAAAATGATGCTCAGTGTCTAGGATTAATCCTACAAGAAAGGATTAAATTGGGCTCAATTCTCTCTACCCAGTGTGTGGAACAAACATCACTCCTCACATACAGTAGCTGAGTGTAGAATTTTCTTTTTAGCTTATAAGGAATATAAACTTCATATATTGGTTTAGGCTGGCTGACAGGACTGACTACAGAACCTGTCCATAGAGAAGGTGGAGCAGGTGAAGAACTAAAATTAAGTCAAGAAATGCAGAGCAAGATTTCATCGCTAAGGTAATTGCACTAGAAAGAAATGTAAATGGAAGAATGGAAATGTTAAAAGCTGAAATGTCATCTCTCCTTCCTATCTCACTGGATTTTCTTTATCATTAATATCTGGAAGTAGAATCTAACCTTTTCAAAGTAGAAATGAATAGCAGCCTCATTTCACAGTCTTTCTCTATCTTGCCTTCACATGATCATGTCTTAATGCTTTCTGCCTAAGTATCAGCAAGATAAGATTCCTTTCTTCCTTGCTGCCCTACAGCTTCTGAATGACGGCAGGAAAGAAGTCACTACCATATTATTCAAAATGCATTGTACTCTTGAAGGAAAAAGATTGTCCTTTCATGTGTCTCAAAAACCTCTTTTGATAAGGAACATGTAAAATCCACATGCCCATGTGATAGAGTTTATATTTTATCTTTGCTAAGTACTTAGAAGGGGAGTCATCAGTCACTTCTGCCTGAAAAAACTGAGGACAGGAGATAAACATGATTGCCTGGCAGGTTTAAACTACTTAACTTCTACAGTAGCTATATAGTTGCCTTTTTAAAAGACATTTAAAGAAAAGGTTTCCCTTTTCTAGGAATGAATTGGAACAATTGCAGATAAAAGTACTTCAGGAACGGGACAAATACCAGCAGTCCTCTCAGTCCAGCTCTGCAGTTTCCTCAGTACCTGCCTTCAGTGTGAATGACAAGTTCACACTGAACAAGGATGATGCCAGCTACAGCCTCATCTTGGAGGTGCAGACAGCCATAGATAACATCCTAGTGCAGGTCAGTGGGGCTTTGTTCGTGTTGGCTTTCTTGATGCAAAAATAAAACACTCAGAGACTTTCTAGTTCAAAAAGCCAAGTTACAGCATCTTAAGGACATGCTTGTTAGGGAACAAATACAACAAATTTGTATTGAGCAGAGCAACCTTACCTTACCAGAACAGGCCAAAGTGCCTGCTGTAACAGAAGATTTCTTTGTAACTTCGTGTTTTCTTTTGCATGTCCTTATTTAAACACCAATGGAATGAGGTGCACATCCTCACTGCCAGTCAAGTGGCCTCTGTAGTGGAAAACTAATTTCAGAATGTTGTGGGCCACCTGTTCACTTTCAGTGTGGAACAGCGTCTGATTTGTGTGCAGTTGGGGAGAAATACTCCTGCCCATCACAGCAACCTTAATTAATTATTCCTCCTACTGTATCAGCTGAAATTAATGCCATCTTTGGTAGTCAGAGAGAGTAGCAGTACTGAATTACCTTCTTTTGGGAAATGCATGAGGAGAAAAATGTGACAGGGAGGAATTTGAGGCGAGTTTTCTATAACAAATGGGAAAGAAGTACTGTAGGATTTTATTTTTTGCTTCTTAATAAAAATCCTGCTTTTATTAAGGATGTTACAGAGCAATGCTAAGCTACAGCTAATTTGCCACTGTATAATATCAGATGTTTCCATAGCTAAATGAGAAATAATGAAATTGTTTAATCTACCTTTCATGTGTGAGAGACAGTTACAGATTTTACACTGAGGTTGTGGTAAGCCAGCCCCCCAGGAGTACAGGACTCTGTAAGGGAATAAGAGAAAGATCATCATGTTACTCCAGGATTAAGGAGTAAGCTGCATGTCTGTTAGGCTTTTGCCTCGGAAATGAAGCAGTCTCCTTGCCTCTCCCTCATTACAAAGACTGATGACAGAGGATAAATGCACTTGGAGCTACTCAGGAACATAAGCTCTTTATTTTTCCTTCCTCCTGTGTTCTGCAGACTGACGTCCCACTAGACTTGCTGGATGTGGATAAAAATTCTGCCGTTGTTAGTTTTAGCAGCTGTGATTCTGAGGTGAGTGAAACAGAGGGAATGTCTGTAGAGATGGAAACTCTTACTATTGTGTAGTGAAAATAGGACTTGGATTTACAGATCTCTGATTTAAAATACATTCAGGTAAAGTACTCATCTGGTAATTGTGGAGAACACAGCTTCATTAGAGATACTGCAGAATTAGGAGTTAAAGGCAGGTCCTGACATAAGGCAAACATAAATATGCACAAAAATATCTGCTCTCTTCCTTTTTTTTTTGTTCCTGAAGAGGATTGTGAGAGATAACATTCAGACTTGCTCTCTTCTCTGGATTTCATAGACTCACGTACATTTACTTCCAAGTGATTTAGGTGAAGTGTAACATTTCTTACTTAGTTAATTCCCCAAAAATATCTTTAGAATGTGACAATTCTGCTGTGTGGGGAGTCAGATGTTTGTGTGCCTTTTTTTATATATATAATAACTACAGAGTTAAATAGTTACAGAATTAGTATTGACACTGAGGGCCAGGGAAAAAATCCAGAAACTACCTTAGGATTTATGAAAATCATCTGTAAAATCCTTTCCCTTCTAACAGTCCTTTATTTTAGTTTTAAGAACTGAATTCACAGCATTGTTCTGCCCTGGAGCTCCCAGAAATGAGCTTTTTATTTTAGGTTTTGTGCCATTTAAGATGATTAACTTAGCGCGTTTTGGGGTGTATTTTCTTACCGATCCTGCTTTAGTTTTTGAATGTTGAACTAATTTTGCAGATGAGTGTGGCAGGCTGACATGCATTTTTCAGATGAAGAGTAGGTATCTACGTAATCTTTGTAGAAATATTAGAGTGTAAGAGGCTTTGTTTGTATTCTCCTTATAGAGAGATTTTATTTTTTTTAATTCTATCATAATTAAAACTAATTGGGACATTCAGGAGAACCAAAGATTGCTTTTTTGTATTTAACTCTTGTAAGTAGCTGTATATGCATAGCAAGTAACAAGTGAATATCTACAGTTAAAACAGACCAGTAGAAATTTTGTGAATCCAGAGGCCTATTTTGTATTATTTTCCTGTTTAGTTTTTCTTTTTTTTTTTTTCCCTTTTTTCAGCCAAATAGCAACTTTATTCTTGCAACTTACAGATGCCAAGCGAATACTACAAGACTTGAACTTAAGGTAAAATGCTCAAAAATATGTTCCAAAACAATTAATGGTTAGTCCTGCTTTGGAATGGAGTTCTCTATGTGGGTCAGTCCAGTTTCTACTGTTTTTTTCCTGAGACCTTCTAATCTGGGGCTTGTGTTCCTTTTTATTTGTCTTTAGGATTTCTAAGAGCTTCTAAAAATATGTCAGAGGAGAGCTTTGGGGTCTTTTTGAGTGTCTCTAAGATGAAAGCAGTGGGGACACCACAGATTGGGAAAAATACGGGATTCTGAAGGCAGTGGTGTGGAACTTCAAGCTGAGGGAGGTGTGGGAAAGAAGGCTCTGGCACTGTTTATCCTCTGAAGTGTTTGAAGGAAGTTACATTGGGAAGTAACAAGGGAATATAGACTCAAATTGTGTTTTAGAGAGGAAGCAAATCCTGTCATCCCTTGCTTATTATATTTAAAGGCATATGGTGTTTTGGAGTTTATTTTTAAGGATCTGCAAATTCACACATTTTATGGCAGCCGCCACAGGAAATAATGAAGGAAATCCTGGCTAGAAAAATGCTCAGCATGCACACAGGCATGAGGTTTTCTCTTTTTTACTGCAGCCTCCTAATCTGAAACGTGTAAAAGTCTCAATTTTGAGGCCTTTTATTTTAACTGATCAGAAAATGAGTTATAGGGTGTTGTTTTATTAATATTTAATTCCTCTAATACAACAGCACTTCACTGGACTATGTTCCGTTTAGTTTTAAAACTCATCTGCTTTATTTACAGTGGCACTCTCAAGTAAATATAGTACTCTAAATCTCTTTGAAATACTAGAGACTTTCTGTAACATACTTAGAATATTCACTAAATTTCCAAGCAGTGGTAAAATAATCTTTTCCCTCTTCTTCTTTTCGGTGGGTCCTTCTTTCCTCTCTGCAGGTTCGCTCCATTGAAGGACAGTACGGGACACTTCGGGCGTACGTAACCCCCAGAATTCAACCAAAAACCTGTCAAGTTCATCAATACCAAATTAAGCCACTTTCACTTCACCAGAGAGCTCATTCTATTGACCAGGACAGGTATGTGCAAAGAAAAATCAATGCCTTTTTTCACTTGGTAAAAATGACAAAAGCCAGCTGAAACAATTGCTCTGTAAACTTAAGTATGGACATTCTAACCCCTAACATACACTTTTGAGCCTGTAGTTCCATTTCATGGATTTCTTAATAGAAATTATGGATTAAATGGATTCCTTGCCATTCTTGTTTTGGGGCTATGTTTCATTTTACTGCCCTGGGTTATATAGTTCTGCCCCAAGTGTTAGTAGAGCCGAGGGTGTGGTAGAAAGGAAACTTTCCTCTTGTAGGTAACTGTGTCTTTTCAGTTTCAACCTCATTCTATGGTCCACCCTTTTCCTCTATTTTTTCTCACAGCTAACTTGGCCCCAAAACTGAGCCAGGACTTTTTTTACCTTTGTCTCTCTGTTATAGGAGTTTAGTGTTTTACACAATTTCTGGTGGATTTCTGCCCACCTTCACCTAACATCTCACATTGCCTCAAGGATCTGCTTGTTCAAACCAAAACTGAAAGACTGAAGGGAGGATACCAAAGGTTTCAGTGTGCAAATGAGCTCCATTATGCCTTGTTCTTGATAAAAATGCTACATCAAGGGTTTACAGCACAGGAGGCTCTTGAGGCTCTGTCTTACTCATATTTGCTCTTGTCAGTTATTTACCTTTGTCTTAAATTTCAGGGTTAACAGATTGAAACGAGACATCAAAAACTTCCATCTTGTTTTTCTTTTCCTAGGTCTGACATGCCTAGTGGGAGGTAAAACTTGATAGTGCATGTAGCTTTGCATTTTGAAGTACAGAAAACCAGCTTTGATCTGCAATATATATCTATACTTAGGGAGACGCCTGATTTTTTAGAGGGTGATTAAAAGGAAACCACCGCATGGAACTGGACTCTTTTTACGTGGACAGTGTCCCTCCTTCTTAACTATTAACTGTCCTTTTTCTCTTTTAATTTCACCATGTCACAGGCCCATGAATACACTGATGCTCAAAGGCCAGTTCAGTTTTGCTGAAATTCACTCCTGGGTTGTGTTTTGCTTGCCTGAGGTGCCTGAAAAGACTCCTGCTGGAGAGTGCATCACCTTTTATTTTCAGAACACTTTCCTGGGAACACAGCTTGAAAGTACCTACAGGTAAAATACAGTTACTAAACCTGATGTATGCTTGTGTGTTCAAGTTCGTTTATTTAAAATTTTTCTTCTTTTATAGAAAAGGTGAGGGATATTTTAAATCTGACAACATCTCTACAATATCCATCCTCAAAGATGTGCTTTCCAAAGAGGCTACTAAAAGGAAGATTAATCTCAACATATCATATGGTAAAAATCCTTCTCTATTTTGTTGTCCTTCAGTTCATTTGTTATTCACATAAATGGAATATGTAGTACTCATTTGCTTGTTGGGGTTCCTTTTTACTCCCTGCTAGATGTAAATGAAGAATCTGTGAGGCACACATTACAGCTTATCCACCCTAAATTAGAGTACCAGCAGCTGCTGGCCAAGAAGGTTCACTTAATAGATGCTTTGAGAGTAAGTATGTGAACTCTCGGGGTTTGATTTTTATGGGGGGTGATGCTGTCAGATACCAAACATGGATCGAGTCAGGTGCATGTCATGTGGGGATCTGTTCCCTTTCTGTTCCTTTAAGTTAAATTAAAGCATGTATTTTAAGTGTCTAGGAGACAAATTTCTGCAAGGAAAATTCTCTTTTTTGCTATATAGTGAATAATATGTAGGATTACTGAAGATGCTTAAATTGGATGGTAGAAGAGCAACCAGCTTTGTCATCTAATGTTCTCTCCTAGCCTGCTGTTATTTTACAGCTTCTTCTGCCCCTCTTGCCACTAACATTTATAGTTTTTTAGGTCATCCGGGCCAGATGTAACTTCTTTGCTTTGGAACTTCATCCCAGTTCCTGAATCAACTGCTTTGGAATCTTTTGCCTAATACCCTCCTCAATAGCCTTTGGGAGGTACCAGTTAGGCAGCTTGTCTCACTTCTTGGACTTTTTTCCCAACAGCCAGGATTTTCCTGTCAAAAGCTCACCATCATCAAGTTGGTATTTTTTATTTAATGGGAGGGGAGGTGAAAATGTTCAACCAGTTCTCTCTTGTCCTGTTAGGGGAATCAAATACTTGTCAGAGCTCTTTAGATAGTGGAAAAGCTGGCTACCAATGAGAACAGTGTGAATCTTTATTATCATTAAAAGGGGTTTACTTGGGCTTGGTTTGGCAAACCAGGCATGTAAACAATAATAGAAAATTTATTCTTGGTGCCTGTTGTGTTTTTGCAATAACAATGGTGTTGTACATCTTGCTTGTTTTTGACAGCAAATCTTTGACAAATTTTTTGGTCACTCATTTTTGCACGGTAACTTATTGAGAGGCAGTAAAATAATCTAATGATTGATGAAAGCTGTTATCCCAGCAGACTCACAGTGCACAACATAATTAGCTCTTGTGTAGCACAGAAGTGCCTTTCTCTGGAGCATAAAAAGATCTATACTATCAACCATCCCAAGCTGGTCTGCTGGGTAGACTGAGGCTTTTTAGAAGAGGCCTTCAAAACTCTTTGCTGTCACAAGCGGAGTGATACTTTCAGAGTTTACTTTTACCCTCAGACTTCACTGCGTGCTACACTTTTTTAGAAATTCACTTATTCTGAAAATGAAGGTATGGTCAAGGCTTGAGTCTGAATGGTGTGATCCTGTTCTGGGTCAGGGCTGGAAGCTATAATACACAGGATTTTGAGAATCCAGTCTATGAAGTGACATCTGGCATTTCATTAGAAGACAAGAAAATGAGGCACTCTGAAAATAACCCTTGCTAGTTTAGGAGGAGATTGTCTTCCCTTTGAAGTACTTCCATAGCTAAGCTTAATTTCTTCTTTCCTACTCTCATGATGCTTATCTGCTGTTAGCTCTTACCATTTTGAACTGTCTTTGAGGAATTACAAGTTCATGAAGGCAACGAGGACTTCCTGCTCCCAAAATACCGCAGCATTTTGGAAGAGGCAGATCAGCTGCTGGAGGAATACAAGAGACAACCTGCCCACCTCAACAGACTTTATGGTTTGTTGACAATTCAGCTTTATTTAAATGGGGCTTAATGTCCAGAGACACTGCTGAAATAGACAGCTGCTTATATTTAGATGATTCTTGTCTTTATGGACACAGTTAAAGATGGTGTTCAAATTCAGAATGGCATTTAAGAATGTATAAAACTTTAGTGGTTTGGATTTGTTTACAAGAAAACCATTGCTTAAAATGTGAAGTTTAAAAAGTCTTTTAACAACTGGAACACTTGGTACATAATCATAAGTTAAAAGTAGAGATACCTCCTACTGAAAATAAATTGTAATTCCTTGCATTTTACCTTTGCAGGTATGATCACAGATCTCTTCATAGATAAATTTAAATTTAAAGGTACCAATGTGAAAACCAAAGTTCCTCTCCTCCTGGAAATTCTGGATGGCTGTGATCAAGATGGATTGATCGCTTTTTTTGATGCTGCCTGACAAGGAAAAACCATTTTTCTGGTTTTACCCAAGGCATTTCAGTATCAAGTCAAAAACACTTTCACTCTTTTGTTGTACTGTCAGCTCTTAGGTTTTATTCATATATATTATCATATTGGATACAGTAGTAAACTTCATATAAACTGTTGTGTATGTTAACTGTGTGCAGAGGTTTTATGTACAGTGTTAACAGCTCAAGAAAGATCAGATGTAAATACCAAATATCCTTTTGGCAAAGATCCTTTTCACTACTGTTTAAGACAACATGGAGTAGCCTGTCCCCCAGCTGCAAGAATGAATGAAGAAACTGTTTTCCAGAGACTCGGATGGATTTGGAAGAAATCTGTGTGTTTAAGCTGTACCTAACTTCGTTTTTCCTTTTGTGCTGAGAATGTGGTGTGAGAATGTCACCAGACTTGATGTAGCAGGTGTGTGCAGAGAGGGGAGAACTCTGAATTTTAGACTGATGACAGCTCCATTTAAAGCCCCGTTTGTTTAGGAATGGATGGCATTAAACTTCCTCAGTGCTTCTCCAGTCTCCCTGTACTTTATTTCAGAACTCCACCTACTTTCTCACTTGGTTTTATTTAAAAATAGAAGAGATGAAGCAGCCAGTGGAGATAGATCTGTTTGCCAGTAAAAAAGATCAGCTCCATTGAAGTGACATGGAACCATCAAGGGTGGAAGTCCAACCATCAAATTGTCATTATCACTGTAACCCCTAAACCCCATCCCCAGCGTCGTATCCAGACACCTCTAAAACCCTCCCAGCAATGGTGACTCACTCCAACAGTGATAATTTCTTTCCCGACTGTCTCATCTGAGGGTGGTGAGGCCCTGGCACAGGTTCCCCGGAGAACCTGTGCATGCCCCATCCCTGCCAGGTGGATGGGGCTTTGAGCAGCCAAGTCTAGTCGAAGGTGTCCCTGCCCACGGCAGCATGGTTGGAACGAGAGTACCTTTGTAGTCTGCGATTCTTTGGTAATCGAACTCTTCCCTATCCCAGCCTGAGGCCGTTTCCTCTTGCCCCCTCGCTGGGTGCACCTCACTACCCCCTCCTTTCAGAGAGCCGTAGAGAGCGACGAGGTCTCCCCGCCCGAGCCTCCTTTTCTCCCGCTTAAACCCCTCCATCTCCCGGGACACGCTCACGAGCCTGCCTGGGCGAGCTCCAGCACGTCTCCCACTCGCCTTTCCCGGCGGGAACGCCCGAGGCTCTTCCCTCCCTCCCTCCCTGCCCTGGGCGGGCGCGGGGCCCGGTGGCCGCGGCAGCCGCGTTTCCTCCCCGCGGCCTGCCCGCCCTCGGCGTCCGCCCGTGTCCGTCCGTCCGTCCCTCTGTCCGCCCCATCCGGCGCGGCCGTGACGCCGCGCGCGCCCATTGGGCGGTTCAAGAGTCGCGGGCTACTTGAACGGCGCGGGCGGCTCCGGGCGCGCCCCCTGCAGCGATGCTGCTCGCTCCCCGGCGGGGCTCGGGGCGCCCGTGGCCGTCGCGTCGGTGCCGTGTGGCCGCTGAGCCTTGCGGTGGGCTTGCAGCCCTCGCCGCGGGCAGGTGGGCGGCGGGGGATGCCGGCTCTCCCCAGCCGCTCCGCGGCGGTGTTATCGCGGCTGATGCCAGCGGGGCTGCTCGCTCAGCTAGCCCCTGTCCTTTTTTTTTTTTTTTTTTTTTTTTTTTTT